>CAUYLG010009463.1:0-28472 GCA_963573385.1 Cacajao melanocephalus
ATATACATCTATGTATCTTCCTGTATGTGTGTATATGTGTGGTGGAAAAAAGAAAGTTTTTGGTTTTTTTAAAATTATTTATTTTACTTTAGATGCATACTATATCTGGCATTTCTACCCATGTTATCCCTCCCCACCCCCCACTGTCTCTCCCTCCCGCCAACTGCCCCCAGTGTGTGATGTTCCTCTCCCTGAGTCCATGTGTTCTCGTTGTTCAACACCCATCTATGAGTGAGAACACACGGTGTTTGGCTTTCTGTTCTTCTGTCAGTTTGCTGAGAATGATGGTTTCCAGATTCATCCAAGTCCCTACAAAGGACGTGAACTTATCATTTTTATGGCTGCGTAGTATTCCATGGTGTATAGAAAGTTAGCTTTATCCCTTACCTACAGTTTTATCCCTTACCTACATCTAAAAATAATGCTAAAAATAAAAATATTTACATTATATGACCAAAGAATTGTATACTCAGTCAAAACTTTTATTTGGAAAAATAAAATATAGATGCTGTCCTTTAAAAGCATAGCTCTTGTACACAGCAATTACATAAAGAAGAAACTGCTGAACAAATGAATGAAAAATAACTCTAATAACAGTATTTTTTGAGATAAGCATGTTACACTAGGTGAAGAGCATGTATGTATATAAACATACATATATAGACGCACACACATACATATATATGAACATATTCAGCAAACATTACTGGTATGTTTGACATGTTTGCTCTTAATATTCTCTAATTTTAGATGCTTTTTAAAATATAAGATTTGAATAAATTTGACATCAAAACATATAAAAACTGTTTTTGAGTTTAAAGTTTTCTAAGTTAATTGCTTTAATGATTCCAAGTAGCTAAAATATTTCTTCTAATGGTATGATTTCTTAAATTTCGTATAATTAACAGTTTTTGTTTCTAACTTATAAATTCTAAGTTCCCTCTTTGGAACTATTTTGTCATTTAAATTCTGGGATAAGATCAATCCATTATCTTGAGTGCAGCATATTTAGAGTTTGACTGTGGGGTTTTTGAGAGCAAGAAAGGGACTTAGAATCCATTCAGCATAGCCACAAAATAAATGTATAAAGAAATGGTTGAAATGAAATATAGGCAGAGGAAGTTTAATAACATTGTAATTTATTCAAATAACAGGACATAATGATCTGCTGAATAAAAATCTCAATGCCAATATGTGGAATATTTATTTGCCATATTGCTTTCAAGGTTTGGAGGGAGCTGGAGTGGGTATTTTGAGAATTGCATAGAATTTGGTGGGAATATTTGGAATTCGTTGTATTTTTTGGGCACACGTGTGAAGTTTGGAGTAATAAAGAGAATACTTCACCACAGAAGACATATTTTTATTTCCTTGGATTATCGAGAAGAATGTAGAAATTGATAAAATTTGATAGAGTTTGAATGATTTTGCTTTTCAAGTAATAGTTTAGAAATGCCAAAGGATTTTTATGTTTATCAAAAGAGGGCATAGATGATTTCTAAATCATTAGCTTAAAACCCTACTTCCCTTATATAAGACAAAATTTTATTTAATAAAACCATGTACATTGTATCATTTCAGGTGAATGAGATGGTGAAAAATGATTTCAAGAAATCTGTGTTTTATAAGAGAAAACAATTAGCGTTCAAATCAGAAACTTTTATATATATAAGAAGGCATTTGTTAGAGGGATTTGACCTTATTAAATTTTGAAAGTAAAAATCAGGGAGTGAAGTTAAGAAGTACAGTTTTTATTATTTTCCTTTTTGCTTATTTGTTTATGGAGTGTTGTTATGAAGTTAAAATCATGGGTTATAAGATAATATTTGCAAGCCTCATGGTAACCACAAACAAAAAATTATACAGTGGATACACACACACACACACACACACACACACACACACACACACAAAGCAAGAAACTAAATTATATCACCAGAGAACATTACCTTCAGTAGAGAAAGACAGAAAGAATTAAAAGAAGACAACAAAACAACCAGAAAACAACAAAATGGCAGGAGATCTTACCTGTCAATAACAACACTGAAGGTAAATGTACTAAATTCTTCAATCCAAAGACATAGAGTGGCTGAATGAATGAAAAAATAAAAAAATAAGACCCATTGATCTGTTCCCTACAAGAAGCACACATCACCCATATATACACACATAGCCTGAAAATAAAGGGACGGAAAAAGATATTCTATGCCAATGGAAAGTGAACAAGAACAGCAGTAGCTAAACTTATATCAGATGAAATAGATTTCAAGACAAAAACTAGAAAAAGAGATAAAGAAAGTGAGTATGTAATAAGAAAGGTGTCAATTCAGCAGGAGGATATCACAATATTAAATATATATGCACCCATCACTGGAACACCCAGATCTACAAAGAAAATATTATTCAGTCTAAAAAGAGAGATAGGCCCCAATATAATAACATCTGGAGACTTCACACCCCAGTTTCAACATTGGACAGATCTTCCAGACGGAAAATCAACAAAGAAATATCAGGCTTAATCTGCACTATAGACCAAATGAATCTAGTAGATATACAGAACATTTCATTCAAGAGCTGCAGAGTACACATTCCTTTCCTCAGCAAATGTATTAATCTCAAAGTCTATATGTTAGCTCACAAAACAAGTCTTAAAACATTAAAAAGAAAGTGGAACAATACCAAGTGAGCACAATGGAATAAAACTAGAGATTCATTAAAAAAAAGAAATTGTGGGAACTATGCAAAGATATGGAAAGTAAGCAATATGCTCCTGAAGTACCAGTGGTGTCAATGAAGAAATCAAGATGGAAATTGAAAAATCTCTTGAAACAAATGATAATGGAAACACAACATACCAAAAATACCAAAACTTGTAGGATATGGCAAAAGCAGTAGTAGGAGGGAAGATTATAGCTATAAGTGCCTACATCAAAGAAGAAGGAAACATAAACGATCTAATGATTCATCTTAAAGAACCAGAAAAGCAATTACTAGAAGAAAAGAAAAAATAAAGGTCAGAGTTAGAAATAAATAAAATTGAAATGAAAAAATTAATATAAAAGATCAATAAAACAAAAAATATTGTTTTTTTAAGTTAAACAAAATTAACAAGCTTTTAGCCAGACTAACAAAAAAAGAGAATATTCAAATAAATAAAATCAGAGTGATCTACCCATCTGACAAAGGGCTAATGTCCAGAATCTACAAAGAACTTAAGCAAATTCACAAGAAAAAAAACCCATCAAAAAATGGGTGAAGGGTATGAACAGATGCTTTTCAAAATAAGACATTTATGCAGCCAACAAATGTGTGAAAAAAAGTTCAAAATCACTGGTCATTAGAGAAATGCAAATCAAAAGCACATTTAGATATTATCTCATGCTGGTTAGAATGGCGATCATTAAAAAATTAGGAGACAACAGATGCTGGAGAGGATGGGGAGAATGCTTTTACCCTGTTGGTGGGAGTGTAAATTAGTTCAAACATTGTGGAAGACAGTGTAGTGATTCCTTAAGGATCTGGAAATAGATATACTATTTGACCCAGCAATGCCATTATTGGGTATATAAAGAAAGGATTATAAATTATTCTATTATAAAGACACATGTACATATATTTTTATTGCAGCACTGTTCACAATAGCAAAGACTTGGAACCAACCTAAATGCCCATCAGCGATAGACTGGATAAAGAAAATGTGACACATATACACCGTGGAATGCTGTGCAGCAATACAAAAGGATGAGTTCATGTCCTTTGTGGGACATGAATGTAGCTGTAAACCATCATTCTCAGCAAACTGACCCAAGAACAGAAAACCAAACATTGCATGTTCTCACTTATAAGTGGGTGTTGAACAATGAGAACACATGGACACTGGCAGGGGAACATCACACACTGGGGCCTGTTGTGGGTTAAGGGGATAGGGGAGGGATAGCAGGGGGTAGGGGATTGAGGAGGGATAGCTTTAGGAGAAATACCTAATGTAGATAATGGGGTGATGGATGCAGCAATACACCATGGCACGTGTATACCTATGTAACCTGCACATTCTGCACATGTACCCCAGAACTTAAAGATAATAAATAAAATGAAAAGGAGACATTACAATAGATAATGCAGAAATTCAACAGATCATTAGTGTCTACTATGAGCAATCATATGCCAATAAATTGGAAAATCCAGAAGAAATAGACAAATTCCTAGACCTATACAACCTACCCAGATTGAACCCAGAAGAAATTCAAAACCTGAACAGATCAATAAGAAGTAATGAGATTGAAGTAGTAATAAAATTCTCTCAATAATAAAAAAGCCTGTAGCCCTATGTCCTCACTTCTAAATTCTACCAAACATTTAAAAAGAATTAATACCAACTCTACTCAAACTATTCTGAAAAATAGATGAGGATGGACTACTTCCAGACTCATTCTATGAAGTTGGTATTACGCTGAAACCAAAAACAAGACAAAGACACATCAAAAAAGAAAACTAGGCCAGTTTCTCTGTTCAATATTGATGCACAAATCCTCAACAAAACATTAACAAACTGAATTCAGTAATACATTAGAACAATTATGCATCATAACCAAGTGGGATTTATCCTTGGATAAAAGGATGGTTCAACATATACAAAACAGTCAATGTAAAAAATCCTATCAATAGAATGAAGGATAAAATCCATATAATTATTTCAGTTGGTGCTGAAAAGAATTTGATGAAATTCAACATCCCTTCAAGATAAAAACCCTCATAGAACAGTATAGAAGAAACATGCCTCAACATTATAAAAGCCATATATGACAGACCCACAACTAGTATCACACTGAATGAGGAAAATCTGAAAACCTTTTTTTTTTTTTGAGATGGGTTTCACTCTTTGTTTCCCAGGCTGGAGTGCAGTGGCATGATTTTGGCTCACTGCAACCTCTGCCTCCCGGGTTGAAGCAATTCTCCTGTCTCAGCCTCCTGAGTAGCTGGGATTAGGCGCCCACCACCATGCCTGGCTAATTTTTGTATTTTTTAGTACAGACAGGGTTTCACCATGTTGACCAGGCTGGTCTCGAACTCTTGACCTCAGGTGATACATCCACCTCAGCCTCCCAAACTGCTGGGATTGCAGGAGCGAGCCACTGTTCCCGGCCTGAAAACCTTTTCATTTATGACAATGATGCCCACTTTCACCACTATTTTTCAACAGAGTAGGGGAAGTCCTAGGTAGAGAAATCAGACAAGAGAAACTTATAAAAGGCATCCAAATTGGAATGGAATAAGTCAAAGTATCCTCATTTGCAGATTATGTGATTTTATATTTGGAAAAACCTGAAGACTTTCCAAAAGAAACTACTAAAACTGATCATTAGAATTGTAGATACAAAATCAGCAGCATTTCTATATGCCAACAGTGAACAATCTGAAAAAGAAATCAAGAAATTATTCCCATTTATCATAGCCACACATAAAATTAAATACTTAGGAATTAACAAAAGAAGTAGAAGATCTCTGTAATAAAAAATTATAAAACATTGATCAAGAAAACTAAAGAGGACACCAAACAATGGAAAAATATTCCATGTTTTTGGATTAGAAAAATCAGTATTGTCAAAATGTCCTTACTACCCACAGCAATTTACAAATGAATGCAATCTCTATCAAAATTCAAATGACATTCTTTGAAGAATTAGAAAAAAAATCCAAACATTTATATGGAATCACAAAAGATTCAAAATAGCCAAAGCTATCCTGAGCAAAAAGAACTAAACGTAGGAATCACATTACCTGACTTCAAATTATACTGCCAAAACTATCATAATCAAAACAGCATGGTACTGGCATAAAAACAGACACATAAAGAGACATATAAGTGGCAAACAGGCAAGGTGCTCAGCATCATTGATCTTTAGAGAAATGCAAATCAAAATTACAAAGATACCATCTCACCCCAGTTAAAATGCCTTTTATACAAAAGAGAAGCAATAACAAATACTGGCAAGACTGTGGAGAAAAGAGAATCCTCATATGCTGTTGGTGGGAATGTAAATTAGTACAACCACTATGGAGAACAGCTTTGGAGGCTCCTTAAAAAACTAACAACAATAGAGCTGCCACATGATTCAGCAATCTCGCTGCTGAGTATATACCCAAAAGAAAGGAAATCAGCATATTGAGGACAGATATGCACTCCCATGTTTGCTACAGCACTATTCACAATAGGTTTGGAAGCAACCTAAGTGTCCACCAACGGATGAATTGATACAGAAAAGATGGTCTATATACAGTATGGAGTACTATTCGGCCATAAAATAAATGAGATCATGTCATTCGCAACAACATAGATGGAACTGGAGATCATTAGGTTAAGTGCAATAAACCAGGCATGGAAAGATAGACATCACATGTTCTCACTTATTTGTAGGATCTAAAAATAAAAACAATTGAACCCACAGAGATAGAGAATAGAAGGATGGTTACCAGAGGCTGGGAAGAGTAGTGAGGGATCAGAGGAAGATGGGGATGGTTAATTGGTATAAAAAAATAGAGCAAATAAGACCTACTATTTGATAGCCCAACAAGATGACTCTTGTCAATAATAACTTAATTGTACATTTTAAAATAACTGAAAGAGTGTAATTGGATTATTTGTAATACAAAAGATGAATGCCTGGGAGGATCCATACCCTATTCTCCATGATGTAATTATTATGCATTGCATGCCTGTATCAAAACATCTCATGTACCCCAAAAATATGTACACTTACTATATATCCACAAAAATTAAAAATTAAAAAAAATTGAGAGCTATAGGTTTCACATCTTATCCTGTGCTTGATGTCCACAGGGCTGGATGTATTGTGTGGGAAAGCAAGCACGTGCACACAAACGCACACATCCCTGTACCAGCAGTCAGAGGAGCTGAAAGAGTAATGGAGAGAAGTTGAGAACACTTGTTGGTCCAGCCACAATCTGATGACTGTCAGTTAAAGCAGCAGACACACAGTATTTTTGAGCTACAAAATGGTTGCTATTCTGTCTCTCTTCCCAATCCCCTACAAGAATCTCTTGTGGCCCAGCTAAGCCAAAATTGTGTAGGAAATATATTTCTGGGAACCTTTCAAACTAGTCAAGCAGACGCCTCACAAAGCTACCCCCAATAATGAAGGAAAGAAAACATACATGGAGTCAGAGAGAGAATATTAAGAATTCACCTCAGAAATAATTGTTTCAACAAGTAAAAATGGATAATACAAATAGGTAGTTAAAAGTAAAATAAAAAACAAGGTATTTGTATAGTGTTAAAATATTTTTCCAGAAAATACTTATTAAGTGCAAAAGAAACACAGTATCTCTTCAATGGAGAAATACAGTAGAACCACCTTAACTAAGTTATCAAAGTTAACATTGCCAAAAATGGAAAACATCAACATCCTGTGCCGTTAAATAAGATGCTTGAGAAAGTCATCATGCTTCTGTAATATATCTGCCAAAAATGCATAACCTAAAACTAATCAGAAAGAAAAATCCCACAAATCCAAAATGAAGGACATTTTACGAAAGTTTCAGGATCAGGGTAAAGACCAAATAACTGTTTGAGATTAAAGCACACAGAAGACACAGAAGAAACATGACAAACAGAATGATTGATCCTGGGCTGATTCTTGAACAAAGAACATAATTGTAACAATTGGAAAATGGTAATATATCATACTATCAATTTCCTGATTTTGATAACTCCACTATGGGTATGCAAGATAATGCCCTTATATTTAAAACAAAAATACACACAAATATAAATGGTTCCCAACTGATGATGACTCAACTTAAACATTTTTCAGGTTTATGATGGTGCTAAAGCAATACACATTCAGTGAAAACCACAATTCAAATTTTGAGCTTTTATCTTTTCCCTGGATAAGGATATGCAGTATGATACTCTTAAATGAGATATTGAAAATTTTTTTATAAAATAGGCTTTATGTTAGATAATTTTTCCCAGCTGTAGGCTAATGTAGGTGTACTGAGCATGTTTAATGTAGGCTAGGCTGAGCTTGATGTCAGGTGGATTAAGTGTATTAAATGCTTTTTATAATTTACAAATTTGCAACTTATGATTGTTTTATTGGGATATAACTTTATTATAAGTTGAGCATCTACATATTGAGGGGTAAAGAGGCAACATACCTTCAACTTTCTCTCAAAGTTTCAGGAAAAAAAACTGTGTGTGTGTATGTATAGGCAGACTGGTACAGCTATAGGCATAGCCTTTGATAAAAATATATGGTAAATTGAAAAAAAAAAAGTTGAATGGTAATATTTGGAAAACAGGAACAAAAGCTATATGAAGCTATTTTGTACTATCTTTGCAACATATTTTTAAATTTGAAATTGTTTCAAAATGAAATTATTTAAAAAGAGATTATTATTTGAAGAGTAATAAGCCAGACATCAGAAAGACAAATAGGCATATGAAAAGGTGTTTAAATCTATGACCCCGAAAAGAACATTTTCTTATGCAGACATGTTTTAAAATATGCAGACATGTTTTTAAATGTGTATTTTAATTGTTCAGATTATTGCAATAATATTTGTTATGACCTAATATAAGATAGAGTGATGATTGTCTTATGTTAATTCTTACGTCTTTCATAGAAAGGCCACACTATTATACTAGACTTCAATTCAACATGCATTTACTGAGCACATGCTAACCATAACCAATAGCACAAATGTCTAAATGCTGGTAAAGAATATACTAGGGAAAAAAAGGATAGATGAGTATAGATACAAGTAAAGACTAACACGTGGTCTGTGGGACACTTGAAAAATTATAAGAGCTTTGATCTAAACAGACTTTTAAAACACGTGTAAATTAAAACAGTAACATGAGCAGACAACCAATCTTTGTATAGTTTTTTCTTTAAGCAATTCCTTTGACACATAAGCAGCATTAGAATGTTCCCTAGGAATATATTCAATAAGAATGACAGGTTCGTGTCTTATCCACATTTGTAATATCAACAAAGTGTTGATAAATTCTGCGATTTAGAAGAGAAAGTAAGTAACAGTAGCAGGAATTGATTTTAGGTAAACTCACACTCAGGAGAAAGAAAAGTGGGCCAGAAGTTACAGTGACTAAAGAGAACACAGATCACTACCTTCTCTTTATTTTAAACCTATGGATATATTAATATAACTCATCCTTCAAATAGTAGCATAAGGGAATGCCAGAACTTAATATTTTATCTAAATTTAGTCCTTCCTTCATTTTACTCCTCCCCTCAATTTGCTTATATTCTTTATATATTAAAGTTGTTTACACTGTCATCTCCTCACTAGACTTTAAACTATTTAAAGATAGGGAAATAATGTTTCATTGTGTATCTTCAGAATCTTGTTCTCTGAAAATCATTGATATCCAATGCAAAACAATAAGATTACATAAATTCAGGGACATAAACTATTAGAAAGAGTCCAAAATTTAAAAATTAAAAAGTCAAAAAGAATTGGGAAAGAAGGGATAGAGTTTCAATAGACCAATATTCTTTGAGACCATATAGGAGATTTAAAGTAAGTACATAATGAAAAAAAAATGATGGTATTCCAACACTAACCTTAGATTTTTAGGAGTGAAGGGGAACAGAACAGTTATGTGCTAGCTGGAAAAAGGGGCAGAGATGAGCTGCAAAAAAACAAGAGGAGGAGAAGGACTAATCACAGCAGAAAAATTCCTCCCAGTATTGAAGATATAAACCATAGTGAAAAAACGTGTTATTACTGGAGAAGAAACAAAAATTTTTCTGCTTAGGAAAAAAAAAAAACTTCGTTGTTAATAGTAATGATGATAATAAGCAAAAGCAATAGTAATGTTTCTAACATGTTTAGATATTTTACTAAGCGTTCAGCCACTGTCTAAATGCACATAAATGTCCCAACAACACAATGTGGCAGATAGTAATATTCATGTTTTGTAGAAGAGGAAACTAAGCATAGAGAAGTTGCAACATTTGCTGAAGATCATACAAGTGGAAAGTGGCAGATTCATATCTAGAGCTAGGACTTTCAACCACTACATGATATTTTGCATTTTTCTATGTCCAGCAGTGTGATAGGAGTTTGATATATGTTTTCTGGGAAGGCTTTCCTGATTGTCTGTTGGCAACATTTAATGAGTGCAGCATATTTTTACACTCTCTGTTGTGTAGACACAGGAAGACTTGGAATCACATTTCCCAGAATCTTTTGGCAGACAAATTTGGCTTAGATTCTACTAATGAGGGCTTCTTGCACAAGGTTGGACTGCTGAAGAAAAAAAAGCCCATTTTTCTTCTTCCACAGCAATGCAGAGAGAGAGGATACTGTGTAGTGTTTCGTGTATTAAAGAAAGTTTAGTGTATTTGTGTATTAAAGAAACTGCCAATGCTTCTGCACCAAACCCTTGACAGTAGCTCTATTGGTAGTAATTTTCTGTAGTATGTAAGGCTGTACATGCCAAACCTAAGAGATAGAAGGTATTTTCCTTGGCCTTCCTCTTTCTGGTCTTCTTGTAGTTTGGAAAGAGCTATTAGCTTGTATTTTATAACTTCCTGATGAAATTTCAAAGGAGTTTCTGTTTCCCAGTCCTAATTCTGATACTGATTCTATGTAATGGTTTAATGGTTAGGGACCAATTTATGACTTTTAACTAACTCACAAGCCTGCAGGTCATATACAGGCTTCATGTAATAAAATTTTACCTTAGAGAATTCAAGCATCAGGATCAACCTTGCCCCCATGAAATGATGGTAGTAACTACATACTGACATCTTTATAGACTAGTAAGAATTAAACAATAATGTATGTCACTTACACACAGATAAAGGTAACTTGAACATTCCACTGGATTAATATAAAGAAGGGTTATTATATTGCCATTTTTTACTTTAGGAGTTAAATTCTTCTAGCTGATTTTATTTGAGCAGCCAATAAAAAAAGATAAAAATATCACCAAGAGAGAATAAGAGAAACACGTTTTACATTTAAAGTTAAAAGAGAATTCATTTTTATAGAAAGGAAGTAGTAATATTTTGTTTCACACATTATTCTCATAACTTCTGACTTTATCTGCTGAAAATATTTTACTGTTATCTATGCAAATATATCTGACTAAAATGATAGAGTCATGATGTTGTGTATGTATTTCTTTACGTAGAATGTAGTATTAAATATGATAAAAAAGTAAAAGTTTAAATTTAATGGCTGTAAAGTTCCTTGGATGCTCTTACTCCTATGTATTTTAATGTAAAAGTGTGCAACAGAAAAATATTATTAATGGGAAGTGCTAAAAGGAATGTTTACACAAAGCACATACCTAAGACGATTATTTTCAAAGCCACATATTAAAGCTTTGGAGCCTTTTTATGATCTTTATTCTGCACATGACTGAGTAAAGCTTTAAGACTTAAATTCCCTTAGGTGCTTCAATGGCTAGGGACAAATTTATTTGACAACTTGGTTGTACAGTGGCAGTGTAGGTATTCTCAGTGCATATCTGCATATGTAGAGCTCCAACAAACTAGGAATATGTGCTGTAAACTAGAGCAGTTTAACACAGCATTTAATGATTATTTGGTTGAAAATCTCTGTAAAGGGAACAAGAAATTCACATGCCAGGCCTGCAATGTTCTTTCTCCTAATCCTTTAAATGAAGTGATTAAAGGTTCATTTGCCTTTTAGGTCTGCAATTTTACTAATTGAGATTTTGTATATTGACTTTTATAGTGACTAACTTGGATTTTAAAAATGGATTAATTTTAAATGCATTTTAAAGAAAAATATAAATGTTATAGATGATTTTTATATTAGCTAGAAAGCACATGTAAACTGAGGTATCACTTAATAAATCAAAATACATATTGCTTAGCCAGTGGCAAGAAGGTAAATACTACATAATCACACACATACATACAAACACACACACGTGTGTGTGTATATAATCATGTTGTATAGTTAAAATCTGTTAAAGTTTTAACTATACTACATAAGTATACTATACAGTGTTGTGAATTATAGGCCCTATGATTTACAAGAGATCTCCAGAACTTATTTTTCTTGCAAAACAAACCTTTTACCCGTTGACTCCCACATCACCATTTCCCCTTTCCCTACCCTTGTCAACTAACTACCATTCTACTTATTGTTCTATGTATTTGACCATTTTAGTGAATAAGATCATGCAATATTTGTCTTTCAGCATCTGGCTTATTTTACATAACATAATGTCCTTCAGCTCTATCCATGCTGTTGAAACTGGCTCTGTATTCCCAAAGATAGTTTTTTTGGACAAACGTAGAAATTGACCCTTCTGGTCTTACGGCTTGAGGATTACATTTGTTTTATCTGAGTTCCTTCCTCAGGAAATGATCTTCAGGTCTCTCAAAAAAAAAAAAAAAGTATCAAAGAACTGAAACTCACCAGATCACCATATACAGACAATGAGATGCTGAACCCCTCATTTATCGTGATTGCTTCCTCGCACCTCCCTAGTTCCTGTTTTCTTACACATTGTTGCATTGTTTTTTCATAAACCTCTAGTTTTAGTCAAACAGAAGGTGAGTTCATGACAGTATATATGACAAGCACCTAAATTTTTATCACAGCCCCATCTAGTCCTTGCTGATAAAAAGCAGAGTCTTCTGCATTTATAGATATGACTGACTCATGCCTCACAAAAATAAATCTACTGGATATCTTGTCTGGGTGGCTTCTTAAGACCAAAATAAGACCCATCTATAGGCACTGACATATTTCTTTTATGATGATAAGGAAAAAAAATGCTATTAGCATATTTCTAATTCATCATAGAAGATTCTGTCTCTTTTAGCATAGGAGAGAAAACAGATATTTTTGCTTTAGAGGCCCTCCTTTGGAAGCACTCGATTAATGGGTATTTTGAAGGGTCGGTTTCCCAATTTCTATTTGTTAAGCATTAAAGTCTTTTGGGTTAGTTTTCTAGATACGTGTCTTGGGTTGCCAGTTTACATTTTCTCCCAGAGAAAGCTCTGTCTTCAGCATAAGCAGAAAGGAAAAGGCATAGCTCCTCATTTCTTTCTGAGTTTTACAGGATCTCCTTATTTTATGAAAACATTTAACCATTTCATAACCTGTGTGTGCATACTTTAACTACCTCTGACAGTTTCAATTCTGACTCCTCTCATAATTTTCATATTGCTATCACCTACTGCAGAAGAGTCATTCATTTCATTATCTCTCTCTGCTTTTGGCTGAAAACATTTATGCATTGAACATCACCATTTTTAAAGTAGCATCATATGGGATGCCTTTTCTCTTTAAACATTTGAAAAAGTTCTTTATAAAATTTTGTAATATTTTCTAACAGTGTCCTCACACATGTCCATTTTTCCCTTTCCTATGTTAAACAAAAGATTTTACACTAGCATGTATTTTGTAATTTCAAGTCCTCTGATGGCATCTTTAAGCCCAGAAATTTCATCAGAGTTTATCTTTTTCATCCTAGGATTCTTTGTTGCTTTCACTATTCACTTACAAACTGCCACTCTAAGAACTGTGTTCATTTCTTTTAAGACTGTTTCAAAGTTATCTTCAATTTGTTTCAGCTGCAAGTTTCTACAGTCTGTCTGGAAATTTCCTTAGCTAGACCAATCAATTCATTAGACACATTTCCTATTTGTCACATTGTTGCAGGAAACAGTGCTGCCAGACTATCCACTTGCTTTCTTTTATGCCTTCAGCAATCACCTCCTCTAAAACTTTTGCTTCTACACTCACCTCAAGATCCTTCAATGTTTTCCCTGAGACCCGATTCCAAATCAGTGCCAAATATCCAGGTACTAACTTATTTTGCAGTCAGTAATTGCCGTATAATAATCAACCCAAACTTAGTGGATTGAAATAAAAATAATTATTTTATTTTTATCCATGACATTTCCATATTAGGAAGGGGCACAGATGAGCGGATCTGATTTAAGGTCTTTCAGGTGGTTACAGTCAGATGGTAGCTGGATATGAAACAGCAGGGAACAGGAGCAGCTGGGTATTGGTCAGTAATCTCTTTTCATGTAGACTCAAGTCCTTTCCAGATGTTCTCTCCACATGCACTAGTTTGGTTTTCTTCACAGCATGGAAGCCTCTGAGAAGTTGTACAGATCACATGATAGCTGGTTTGTCTCAGGGCCAATGTTCAAAGAGAAACAGGCTGTGTAGCTGCATGCTAGCTACGTAAGTCACATAGTGTCACTTATTTCATACTTCATTGGTTGAGGCAGTCACAAAATCCACTTGACTGTGGGGTTATGTGATATAAAGTCAACACTCAGTGGAATAAATACCAAGTTCTCATTTTAAGAACCTACAGAAAGGAATATATTTTAAAAGAAGACATCTTTGGAAAATACCTTCTCCCAAAGGCCTTGGCTAAAATGTAGGAATGGTTTATTTAATATAGTCTTAAAACTACACACTATTTAATAGCTGTACCAAGGTTCTCCTGTTACATTAATTAAAATTTAAGCTGTTATAAAATTACAAAGTGATATGGACTAAATTGTGTCTTCCTGTAATTCAGATGCTGAAACTCTGACTCCAGATGTGACTGTGTTTGGAGACAGGGCCTTCAAGGAGGTGATTAAGGTTAAATGAAATTATAAGGGTGAGGCCGCATGCCCATAGGACTGGTGTCTTTATAAGGGGAGGAAGAGACAGCATTGATCTCTCTCCTTCCAGGCTCACACAGGGGGAAGGCCAAAATAAATTACTGTTTAAGCTGCCTACTCCTTGGTATCTTGTGCTGGCAGCCTAAGCTTGCTAACACAATTAAAAAAGTGCATACTTGTTATTTAGTTTAAAAGATGGAAAATATGTCTTTCACTGTCACTCTTTTGGAGTGCACAATGCAATTTACCAAGTAAAACTATCTGAAATCCTGCGATAGACAGTGATGCTGAGATACATTTATCTGTTTAATTCAGTGATTTCAAAGCTCATCTGACTATGCACTAAGATACCCCATCCTCTCTTGTTACATCTATTGAATTTTGTATAGTAATTTGTTTTTCTGCAGTGTGACATTTTGGGTAAAACTGAATATTGTTCATTTGTATTGGCTTTTCTGCTTAAGGAAAACCTTTTCCTCAACTAATAGGCTGATGCCATATATATCTATATCTTTTATATTTAAATAAAAAATTTAAAAATTTTTTTCCAGTTACAGTATATTTATTTTTTTTAATTATACTTTAAGTTCTGGGCTATATGGGTAGAACGTGCAGGTTTGTTACATAGGTATATACATGCCATGGTGGTTTGCTGCATCCATTGCCCCCTCATCTAACAACCCCATCAAAAAGAGGATGAAGGATATGAACAGACAGTTTTCAAAAGGAGACATTTATGCAACCAACAAACATACGAAAAAAAGCTCATTATCGCCGGTCAGTAGAGAAATGCAAATCAAAACCACATTGAGATAACTTCTCACGCCAGTTAGAATGGCAATCACTGAAAAATCAGGAGACAACAGATGCTGGAAGGGATGTGGAGAAATAGGAACACTTTTACACTGTTGGTGGGAGTGTAAATTAGTTCAACCATTGTGGAAGACAGTGTGGCGATTCCTGAAGGATCTAGAAATAGAAATATTATTTGACCCAGCAATCCCATTACTGGGTATATATCCAAAGGATTATAAATAATTCTGTTATAAAGACACATGCACATGTATGTTTATTGAGGCACTGTTCACAATAGCAAAGACTTGGAACCAGCCCAAATGCCCATCAATGATAGACTGGATATTTATTTATTTTTTAAGACAGAGACTCTCTCTGTGGCCCAGGCGAGAATGCAGTGGAGCAATCTGGGTTCAACTGCAAAGTCCAACTCCCAGATTCAAGCTAGTCTCATTCCTCAGCCACCCAAGTAGCTGAGATTACAGGCACACAGCACCATGATCAGCTAATTTTGTATTTTTACTGGAGACAGAGTTTCACCATGTTGGCCAGGCTGGTCTTAAACTCCTGGCCTCAAGTGATCTGCTCAACTCAGCTTCCCAAAGTGCTAGATTACAGGCATGAGCCACCGCATCTGGCCTATAGGTTAATATAATTTTAACATTAATTTAGACTACTTAGCTTTAACCCAGGAAATTCATGTATATTGTGAACAAATGAATTAAATGAATTGTAAGGATTTAATGTATTCTTTTAATTTTTACTTCTGAAGATGTTTTTGAGTGTCTACTATCAGGTGCACACTGTGCTAAATATGTACTTGAGAGATAAAGATCTGCAGGAATTTTATAGCTAGAAGAGGAAGACAGCTTTGTAAAACTCTTGAAAGCTAATCATACTATGTGTTTACTTGTACTAATAATGATACTAACCAAAGTAGGCATTTATTGGAACATTCTATGTTCTAAGTACAGTGGTAAGCACCTCAAAGTATATCATGCATTTAAAACTCAGTAAAACTATGTGTTATAAATAGTAATAATATTCTTTCTGCCTAAATTAAGAAAGTCAATTTCAAAGAGGTCAAACAGTTTGCCCAATAAGTGTGATGCTTCTCGTAATCAATGCAGCAAGGTTTGCAAGATGATTTTGTATTTTGATTCTTTTTATATAAATGAGTAGGCATGCACAAAAACAGACAATGCAGAATAATGTTTTAATCAGAGAAGAAAAAGCAGTATCAGTACCATGGAAGAGTGTAAAGAAATAATATATCTGAAGAACTGCAAGTTGTCTGGTGTGACACCCAATAATTTTAACTAGATAAAGACAGGGCTAAACCACTGCATTCCCAAGATTGTCCAATGGAGATACAACAACAAAAAAAGTCAAATATCTCTCCTATAATAAAAAGAAAATTAGAAAAAAAAAGTGGCTGGGAGCAGTGGCTCATGCCTGTAATGCCTGTAATCCCAGCACTTTGGGAGGCCTAAGTGGGCAGATCACAAGGTCAAGAGATCGAGACCATCCTAGCCAACATGGTGAAACTCTGTCTATACTAAAAATACAAAAATTAGCTGGGTGTGGTGGCGTGCACCTGTAGTCCCACTATTCGGAAGGCTGAGGCAGAGGAATCATTTGAACCTGGGAGGCAGAGGTTGCAGTGAGCCTAGATCACACCACTGCACTCCAGCCTAGTGACAGGGCGAGGCTCCATCAAAAAAAAAGAAAGAAAAGTAAGCTAGTAGTTCTCTAGAGGATTCTTCAGCTCCCTAGGGAAGATTTTCTTGAAGCATGTTATTCCAAACCTTGTTAGATGTTAGTGGCCTTTACTATGAAAGAGCTGGAAATATTAAACAATTGGAAATGTACAGGCATGTCCCCCATAAAGAGTAATTATCCTGCATCTAGACAAAATACAAAGCTCCCTAGGATATTCATTTATGGGTCATATATGCTTAAAATTATCTGAAGGCAAAGTCTAACTCCATTATGCATATAAACAAGAAAATTTCCCCTCAAACTTATGAAATATTAATTTTTTACAATTAAAACACTGCAATATAAATTAATAGAGATTGCACTTTATTTCATTGGAAATCATACTCAAAGACATTTCAAATTTAAGAAATAACATCACTAATAGCAATGCTACATATTTTTTTTGGTCACCGATATTGTGCAATAGACTTCTATGTGTCTGTATTTCTGGCTCTTATACTCAATGTGATTTCATATAGAGAGATTAACTCCTGACTACTACTTTCTTATGACTTCTATAGTTGTAGCTACAAATGTGCAAAATTAACTGCATATTATTTCATTATAAATTAATCTTCTCATTTATTTTTAGATTAAATTGAACTTCATACATTGCAGCTAATTTTAAAAATATATAGATAGTTTCATGACTTTGAATTTTGAGGCAAGGTAATAAAGGAGGGAAGTGTGTGTGTGTGTGTGTGTGTGTGTGCACGCGCGCATGCGTGCATGGAAATCAAGAGTCAGCCTTATAGGGTGGAGAACCACAGATTCTGTCTCAGCATAAATTAAATATGGAAGACAGAGTTAATTCATGTTTCCTTTATCCATATGGTTGCTTTATATCTACTTAAAAATTCTCACCATTTAAAACTTTCTTCTTCTTGTAGCAGCCCGTATTATGATTCTAGATATTAACATGTACCCCAAAACCTAAAAAACAATAAAAATTAAAAAAAAATTGTAAACAAGAATTGTTGAATATGATTTCTGGATAAGCTTTGACAAGGAATTATCTCTGTTCATATGGTGCTTTTTAGTTTTCATCTAACTGAAATATCATTTCTAGAAATGTTGAGAGTATATAATAATAATTGTGATTTAGAAAAGCCAAGTGCCAATAGCAATGGGACGAGAAAAAAAGAAAAGTCATTGGTTTATAATACTATCATAGAATCACCATGCCTGCTAATTTAGTCCATTAGGGCTGCTTTAACAAAACACCTTAGACTGGGTAATTAGACTGGATAATTTATAAACTGATTACAGTTCTGGAGACTGGGAGGTCTAAGGTAAAGACAATAGATTCTATGTCTGGTGAGGTCTTGCTCTCTGCTTGATAGATGGCATCTTCCAGCTGCATCCTCATGTGACAGAAGAGAGAAATAAGCTCCTCTGGGCCTCTTTTATAATAGTGCCAATCCCAGTTATAAAGTTGGAGACCTCATGACTGAATTACCTCCCCAAAGTCCTACCTCTTAACACCACCAGACTTAGGTTTTAATATATGAAATTTGGGGGACCACCAATATTTAGGCAACAGCACCTGCCATATTTCTTAATATCTTAAGAAATATTAAGAAAGTCAAATCAATGTATCTTAAGAAATATTAAGAAAGTGAAATCAATAAACTTCTTACTTTTTTCAGTTATTGTTTGGTGGGTATTTGTTGCTCACATCTTAACATGTCCTAGCTGATGCAGAAGTAGCACTTGTCAGTACAGTGTTTCAAGTAACATAACTTAAAACATAGAATTGCTATAGTTGATGAGGATGGGTGGCAAGAACATATATATCGTCTTGTTATAGAGATCATCATATATATTGTCATCTAGAATGCTAATGATCCTCGTTATATACTAGAAAAAATTGGGGCAAAATTTTATGCTTGGTTTCTTATGACAAACTATGTGCTGACCAAGTGCAGTAGGGAGAATGAGAAAAATTCAGAACATTAACATGTTCTTGTAACTTTTGCGGATTTTGACCAATGATAGTGATGATATCATATCAGCGCTATTCACTTCACTAGCAGGGAGAGAAGAGAGTTTCATTAGTTAGAGGAAGAGAGATATAATGCACTTGATAATGACATATGATATCATTTAACAGAGATTTACATAATTTATTGCTTGCATGATTTAAAAAAATGATTATTTCTATGTACTAAACAATAAGATCTAGACCAGGCCACATGGCCTTCCAAAATGCTGCCTGTAATCCCAGCATTTTGGAAGGCCAAGGTGGGATCATTGGTTGAAGCCAGGGATTCAAGACCAACCTAGGCAACAAAGCAAGACCCTGCCTCTGCAAAAAAAAACCTTTTTTTTTAAATTAGCCAAATATGGTGGCATGTACCTGTAGTCCCACCTACTGAGGAAGCTCAGATTGGAGGATCCTTTGAGCTCAGGAGGTTGAGACTGCAGTGAGACATGATCAAACCACTGCACTCTAGCCTGGGTGACAGAGTGAATCCCTGTCTTCAAAAAAAAGAAAAAGGTGTTGTAAGGGGAAGCCTTACCAGATTATTAGACTGTGGCAGGAGAACTCTCTTATAAAATATTCTATTGAGACTTTTCTGACAAATAATAGCACACTCCAGCAAAGATGAGATTACAGTGCCTGAATTTCCTAAAGGCAGTGGCCATTTCCCAAATAGGATGATGGCTAGAATACAACCACCATTAGAATAAAACAAATATCAAATCTGACCACTTTATTTAAACAAAGACTGTGGAAGCAACATAAATTATTTACAAACAAAATTGTGTTGAAGACTTCTTAGGCTGATTCCATGTCTCTGTATTGTGAATAGTGCTGCAATGAACCCACACATCTGTGTGTCTTTATGGTAGAATGATTTATATTCCTTGAGCATGTACACAATAATAAGATTGCTGGGTGAAATGGTAATTCTCTTTTAAATTCTTTGAGAAATTGCCCTACTGCCTTCTACAATGACTAAGCTAATTTACATTATCACCACCAGTATATAAGCATTCTTTTTTCTCCACAGCCTTACCAGCATGTCATTTTTTGGTTTTTAATAATAACTATTCTGACTGGTGTGAAATGTTATCTCATTGTGGTTTTGATTTTCATTTCTCTAATGATTAGTGATATAGAACATTTATTTTTTAATATACCTCTTGGTCACATGAATGTTTTCTTGTAAAAAATGTCTATTCATTTGCTTTGACGACTGGGCAAGAAGCCAATAGAGTTTTTTATTTTTTCCTTGTAAATATGTTTAAGTTCCTTATAAATTCTAGTTATTAAGCCTTTGTCAGATGCATTGTTTACAAATATTTTCTCCTATTCTGTATGTTTTTTACTCCTAATAGTTTCTTTTTCTGTCCATAATCTCTTTAGTTTAATTAATTAGATTCGGTTTCTCAATTTTTGTTTTTGCTGTATTGCTTTTAGCTTCTTCATTATGAAATCCTTGCCAGGGCCCATGTCCAGACTGGTATTTCCTAGGTGATATTCCAGGATTTTTATAGATTCAGGCTTTACATTTAAGTCTTTAATCCATCTTGAATTGATTTTTGTGTATGATGCAAGGAAGGAGTTCAGTTTTAATCTTCTGCATATGGCTATCCAGTTATTGTAGCACCATTTATTGAATAGATAATTCTTTCCTCATTGCTTGTTTTTGTCAATTTTATCAAATGACAGATGGTTATGGCATTATGTCTGGGCTATCTATTCTATGCCATTGGTCTATGTCTCTGTTTTTGTATCAGTCACAGGTTGTTCTGGTTAACATGGTGACTATGGCTTTTATTTTTCTTAAGATTTACTTGGGTATTTGGGTATTTTGGGTTGCATTTGAATTTTATAATAGTTTTGTTCTAATTCTGTGAAGAATGCCATGGTAGATTAACAGAAATAGCACTGAATCTGCAAATTGCTTTGGGCAATATGACCATTTTAACAATACTGATTCTTCCTATCCATAAGCATGAACTATTTTTCCATTTGTTTGTATCATCTCTGATTTCTTTCAGTGATGTTTTGAAATTGTAGAAATCTTTCACCTCTCTGGTTAGCTATAATTTTAGGTATTTTATTCTTTTTATGGTTATTGTGAATGAGATTGTATTTCTGATTTGGCTTTCAACTTGGATATTGTTGGTGTATAGAATTTCAGCTGATTTTTGTACATTGATTTTATATCCTGAAACTTTGCTGAAATTGCTTATCATACATAGGAGCTTTTGAGCAAAGACTATGAGGCTTTCTACATATAGAATCCCATAATCTGCAAACAGAGATTGTTTGACATTCTCTCTTCCTATTTAGATGCCTTTTATTTCTTTCTCTTGCTTGATTACTCTGGCTAGGACTTCCAGTATTATGTTGAATAGAAGTGGTTATACTGGGCATCTTTGTCTTGTTTCAGGTCTCAAGGGGAATGCTTCCAGTTTTTGCCTGTTCAGTATAATGTGAGTTTGTCGTAGACAGCTGTTAGATTTTTAAGGAATGTTTCTTCAATGCCTAGTTTGTTGAGGATTATTAACATGAAAGGATGTTGAATTATATCAAATGCCTTTTGTGTATCTATTGAAATGATCATGAGCTTTTTGTCTTTAATTCTGTTTAAGTGATGAATCACATTTAATGAGTTTCACATGTTGAAACGACCTTACATCACAGGAATAAAGCCTACTTGATTGTGGTGGGTTAGCTTTTTGATGTGCTGCTGAATTTGGTTTGCTAGTATTTTGTTGAGGATTTTTGCGTCTATGTTTATCAAGGATATCGGCCTGACATTTTTATTTTTTGTGTTATGTCTGCCAAGTTTTGGTATCAGGATGATGCTGGCCTCATAGAATAAGTTAGAAAGAAGCGATTCCTCCTCAATTTCTTGCAATAGTTTCAGTAGAAATATTACTAGCTCTTCTTTATACATCTGATAGAATTTGGCTGTGAATCTGTCTGGGCTAGTGCTTTATCTGGTTGGTAGGCTTTTTATTACTGATTCAGTCTTGGAACTTGCTATTGGATCTGCTCAGGATTTAGATTTCTTCCTGTTTACATCTTGATAGGTTTATCCATTTATCCAAATCTTTTAGATTTTCTAGTTTGTGTGTTCAAGGAAGCACTTGGTTGTCCAGGAAGAAGTCTGCTGCAAGGACAGGGCCCTCATGGAGAACCTCTACTAGGGCAATGCAGAGGGAAAGTGTAGGGTTGAAGCCTGCACACAAATTGCCCCCCTAGAGGACTGCCTAGTGCAGCTATGAGAAGAGGGCCACCATCCTTCACACGCCAGAATGAGAGATCCCCTGACAGCTTTCACTGAGCACCTGAAAAAGCCACAGACACTCAACACCAGCCCATGAAAGCAGCTGTGGTGGCAGTACCCTACAGAGCCACAGAGGCAGAACTGCTTGCCCACCCCTTGCATCAGTGTGGCCTGGATATGTGACATGGAATTAAAGAACATGACTTTGTATCTTGAAAGTTTAATGACTACGCTGCTGGGTTTTGGACTTGCATGGAGTTTGTAGACTCTTTGTTTTGGCCAATTTCTCCCTTTTGGAAAGGGTGTATTTACCCAGTGCCTATATTGCCATTGTATATTGGAAGCAATTAGCTTGCTTTTTATTTTACAGGCTCACAAGTGAAAAGGACTTGCCTTGTCTCAGGTGAGACTTTGGAAGGTGGACTTTTGAGTTAATGCTGAAGTGAGTTAAGACTTTGGGGACTGTTGAGAAGGGATTGTTGTATTTTGCAATGTGAGAATATGAGATTTGGGAGGGGCCAGGGTGGAGTTATAGGCTTGGCTTTGTGTTCCCAGCCAAATCTCATGTTTAATTATAACTCTTAGTGTTGGAGAAAGGGCCTGGTGGGAGTTATTGAATCATGAGAAACAACTTCTCCCTTTTTGTTCTTGTGATAGAGTTCTCCCAAG
The DNA here is from genome assembly GCA_963573385.1 of Cacajao melanocephalus. Lineage (NCBI taxonomy): Eukaryota > Metazoa > Chordata > Mammalia > Primates > Pitheciidae > Cacajao > Cacajao melanocephalus. Next base: position 23,141 of record CAUYLG010009463.1, read on the forward strand.
ATCTGGTTGTCTTAAAGTGGGTAGTACTTCCTCCTTTGCTCTCTATCTCCTGCTGGTCATGTGAAGATATGCCTGCTTCCCTTTCACCTTTTGCCATGATTGTGATTCCTGAGGCCTCCCCAGAAACAGAAACCTGTACAGCCTGCAGGACCATGAGCCAAATAAACCTCTTTTCTATACAAATTATACAGTCTCAGGTATGCCTTTTGTTGTTGTTGTCATTGTTGTTGAGACGGAGTCTCACTCTTTGCCCAGGGTGGAGTGCAGTGGGATAATCTCAGTTCATTGCAATCTCTGCCTCCCAGTTTCAAGTGATTCTCCTGCCTCAGTCCCCCAAGTAGCTGGGACTACAGACGTGTGCCACCACACCTGGCTAATTTTTGTATTTTTAATAGAGTTTCACCAGGTTGGGCAGGCTGGTCTTGAACTCCTGCCCTCAGGTGATCCACCTGCCTCAGCCTCCCAAAGTGCTGGAATTACAGGCGTGAGCCACCATGCCTGGTCTCAGGTATGTTTTTATAGAGAACAGACTAATACATAGACTCCAATTTCTTCTGTCATGTAGGGTTTCTGCTGAAAGGCTCACTGTTAGCCTGATGAAATTTCTTTTCTAAGTGACCTCCTCCTTCTCTCTAGCTGTCTTTAATATTTTTTTCTTTCATGTCCACCTTTGAGAATCTTATGATTATGTCTTGGGTATGGTCATCTTGTATGGTATCTGATAGGGGTTACCTGCATTTCCTTAATTTGAATGTTTGCCTCTTTCTTTTAGAGACCCAGTGAGCAGTTGATTTGATATCTTTACATAATCCCATTTTCTCGAGGTTTTGTTCATTCTTCATTTTTTTAAAATTTTCTTCTGACTGATTTAGTTCAGAGAACCAGTCTATGAGCTCTGAAATTCTTTCCCCAGCTTTGTCTGTTCTGTTGATAATACTTGTGATCGTATTACGAATTCTTATAATGTGTTTTTCAGCTCTGTTAGATCAATTTTGTTCTTTCTTATACGGGACATTTCATGTTTTAGATCCTGCATTATTAAATTATAATCCTTAGAATTCATGGATTCGACTTCCAACTTTTTCTAAGTCTCAATAATTTTTGTTCTTATCCATATTCGAAATTATATTTCTGTCATTCAGCCACTTTAGCTTAGATAAGAACCTTGGTTGGAGAACTAGTGTGGTTTGCTGGAGAAAGGAAGACACTTTGGCTTTTTGAATTACCAGAGTTTGTGCAATAGTTTTTCCTCATCTGTGTGGGTTGATGTTTCTTTAAATGTGGTATAGTTTAAGTACAGTCAGTTTGCTTTTTCTCTGGGTATTTTCAGAGGGTTGAATCTTTGTGCAGGGTCTTTATTTGTAGCTGAATTTTTATCTTTTGTTTCAAAGAAGGGTATATTAGCAATTTATTTTTGATGTTGAAGTTTTTGCTGTGATCCAGTAGATGGCACTTAAGTGTAATAGGAGGTGGGTTTCCATTCAGTCATGTCTTCTTTGTATTTCCTCCGGGTTTTTGGGTTTTCTTTCTTAGGGGTCTGAGAGCATGACCTCCTCTCCCACTTGAGTGCTGGCTGCAGATATCAGCTTGGCACTCCCAGGTTACACACTGCAGTCTGGGGGTGAGCTCAGGATTTATGTTCCCGCCCCATCTTGGATACAACGAGGGAAGAGACTTTGCAAGTGGTTGTGGAAGACAGCCTTTCTCCTTTCTTTTTGGGTTCCACCCCAGAGAAATGTGAAGTTGCTATCAATTGATGCAATCACACTGGGGTGTGGCAGCTGTGTTGTGGGCCCAAGCTGGGGGTCACTGCCTGGTGATGAGCAAGGGAGTAGGAATGCTTATGAGAGAGGCAGACTGGCTTTTTTTTCCTTATAGTAGCTGTGGCTTGCTGAAGGCACAGGTAAGGCACTAAGAGTCTTTGTTCCTTCCCCAGCCCAAGGGCTGCAGGAGCAGTACCACTGCAAAGGCAGTGGCAGAGGAGGTTTCAGCTGCATCTGAGAGCTCCACCTCAGAGAAATGCAAAGCCACTGCTAATGGCAATGTTCAGCTGGGGAGTGGAGAGGCTGTGCTGCTCGCACAAAAAGTGAGGGCCAAGGGCTCACTAGAAGGAGAAACTGGACTCCTCTCCTTATGACAACTGTGGCATGCTAGAGGTGCTAGTAAAATCCTCAGGCTGTTCCTTTCCCAATCTGAGGTAGTAAGGGCAGAACCACTGCAGTAGAAGTGCCAGAGGAGCTGTCAAATGCCTGTGGGAGATGCCCCCAGTTAAACACAGATGTAACTATTAGTGAGAATGCACAGATGGGGGTAGGGTGGTTGCTCTGCGTTCCCAAGCTGGGGTCCCTACCTTGTGAAGAGTGGCAGGTGGAGGCTCACAGAGAAGAGAGACTAGGTTACTGCCTATATAGTGGCTGCAGCATTCTGGAGGTGCCAGTGTAGCAACCAGACCTTTTGTTTCTTCCCCAGCTAGAGGGCAGTACCACTGCAGTTGCAATAGCAGAGGGGATGCTGATTATCTCCAAGATTACCTCCCCAGGGAAATACAAACTGCCACTGACTAAAGTTTTTAGGTGGGCAGCTGTGTTGGAGGCCAAGGTTTAGAGGCCCTGCCAGTGAGGAGTAGTAGAGGTGGGGACCTAGGTAGAAAATGGTCTAGCCACTATTCTTTAAGGTAACTGAGCTATACAGGGGACTCACATTAATCCCTAATCATTGTGTTCCCTCCAGAGTCTGAGGGCCACTGGAGCAAGAGCTGTGGAGCAGCAAAAGCAGTGGCTTGCCTGCTACCTCTGGGAGCTTGGTCAGTTGAAAGTGCAGAGCTCTTATCAGCTTGAGAGTGCTAAGATCCCATTCAAGAATCCCAGTTCAGTAGGCTTTGTTCAACAATGTGGAGTGGAGGTGAGGCTTGCAGTCTGTCTACTGCTCAGTCCCGTAAATTTGGCCCCTGTTCTGAAGGTGTGTAAAGTATCCTGTCCTCTCTTGTTGCCAGAGCTGCAGCTGCTGGTGCCCTGCTGGGTGATTCAGGGGTCTCAGAACTCCGTGTGTACCTAAGCAGCAGCCTGGTCAGACCCCATGTAGCTCTCTCTGTTAGTCTAGAGGCCCCAGTGGGGAGGCAATCTTGGGGAATCTCCTGAGCCCAGAATTGCAAAGGTCTGTAGCAGCGATATGTGTCCTCAGGCTCTCACTCACCATTTCCCTGCGGTGGGGGCCTCCCTTCCTCTGTGCCACTCCCAACTGGGTAGTTGTTCTGCCTCAGTCTTCATTACTCATGGGCCAGAATTGCTTTCTTGATGAGTATAAATGTGTCCACCTGGATAATCCAGTTAAAGAGCTAGTGTTGGCTGGGCTTGGTGGTTCACTTCTGTAATCTCAGCACTTTGGGAGACCGAGGTGGGCAGATCACCTGAGGTTAGGAGTTTGAGATCAGCCTGGCCAACATGGTGAAACCCTGTCTCTACTAAAAATACAAAAATTAGCCCAGCGTTATGGTGGGTGCCCGTAATCCCAGCTACTTGGGAGGCTGAGACAGGAGAGTCAAATGAACTGAGGAGGAAGAGGTTGCAGTGAGTGGAGACTGTGCCATTGCACTCCAGCCTGGGCAAGAATCACGAAACTCTTTCAAAAAAAAAAAAAAAAAAGCTAGTGTTTGCTCATCACTCTTCCTTCTCTCTATGGGAGCAGGGAACACTAGCTGCTTCTAGTCAGCCACCTTGGCTGGAATCAGGTGAGTCAATTTATATCTCATTTTACTTTCTTCAACTTTGCTCTCAAATTAGAGTTTAAGTATTCACAGGGATTGGAAATAATGTGCCAAAGTATTCAAAAAGCCACAGGAGATCCAAATGTCTATTAATTTTTAACAAAGAATTATTACAAATGATAAGCATAACAAGTTCTATAATTTGAGTCATTTAGTTTCCAAAATAAAGGGACAAATGGGTTTTGAGAAAAAATTTCACATCCTGATCCAAGATCAATTAATGGAAAAATCAGCATTGTATCTTATTTACAATCTATCTATATTAGTTTATTAATACAATTTCTGATTCATCTTTTTAAATTATGTGCTTCTTATTTGGGAGGATACCAGGAATACCAAATGTTAATTAAAAATAATGTCCTAAAACATTTACTTGTTATTTTCAGCTACTTCTTGGGCTATTTAATACATTTTCAGATCAGAGGGATCTTCAAGTTCTTCAACTGCAAATCATTTTCCCTCTCAAAGTAACTTAAATCTGTCCCTGTACTCCATCCTGTGACAATTGTTGTTACTTGGAACAATTTATAGAGTTCATGCTGGGCATGTTGGTCTTTCACAGATATTTACCAAGAAAAAAAATAAATGATCTGTATTCTCTTCTCTCCAGCCTACAACTGCAGAACATGGATAAACATGCAATTGCTGAGGGTGGTAGTACTTCCCTGGCAGAATTGAAATATCAAAAAGTTGAAAGGGCTGTTGGGCTGTCAGCCACTCCCCAAACACTAGACAATGAATGTCCCCAAAATACTCTAAAATTGGCTATTTATTGTATGTAACATTGAGTTCTAAACATTTTGAGGTATTCTTTAGACCTATACATCATTATCAGAAATCCTATGGGTGAAAAAGCAGCCAGTAGTAATTTTTATTTTATCCCAATCTCCGGGCAGTATCCTTGCCATATAGTAAATAACATCAAATCAAATGTAACTGTAGGGAATATATCTTTGACATACTGTCCTCAGTACCTGACACATAACTGGCTGTGACTTAATTTTTCCATTTTATTTTTGAGACTCAAAGGGTAAATGAAATCATTATCCAGATGACAAATTCCCTTAAATGAAGTATGGTAATTATAGCTCCTCAAAGAATATTTTCCTCTAGTGATTGACTCTACTTTTCGTTTGGTTTAATTCTATTCACTATTTAGATTTCATCTCAATTGAGCTGAGAAGGTCATAGGAGTTTAAGACCAGCCTGACCAACATGGTGAAACCCCATCTCTACTAAAAATACAAAAATTAGCCGGGCGTGGTGGTGTATGCCTGCAATCCCAGCTACTCAGGAGGTTGAGGCAGAAGAATAGCTTGAACCTGGGAGGCAGATGTTGCAGTGAGCCCAGAACGTCCCACTGCACTCCAGCCTGGGTTACAGATTGAGACTCTCTCTCAAAAAAATTAAAAAAAAAAAAAAAAAAAAAAAGTACCCTCATAAATGTTTTATTTGAAGGGACTAAATTTAAAGCTGATTATAACACTGTGAGTCACAGATTATATTCTTAACCTTGTAACTCAGACAGGTTAGGTTGGTATGGTTCCTCCTGCTTCAGACAGTGGGAGA
>CAUYLG010009464.1:0-10767 GCA_963573385.1 Cacajao melanocephalus
TGCTCTGAGTACTCACTCCTCATCTCTGACCAGTTTCCTAACACTCCTCCTGTTCACAGCACAGAACGTGAGTGCTCTTCCTGCCATTTTGATGCTGATAAACGGTCAGTAAGTCTCAGTGTGAAAATGAGTATGAATCAAGTTTTTTTAGAAGACAGGCTACAATAATTGCCACACTGAGAACCACATGCGATGACATTGAATTCCAAAGAGCAAGGATGTATGGTGAAGATGAGGCCAGCAGTGAGCTGAGAGAGGCCAGCCAGGATTCTGACATACGCGGGGATCCATGGGAATGGGGATGGGACATGGGTGGAGAGCATCCTGGCTTGTCTGAGAATGGACATGGGTAGTGGATTCCTAACTCCTGGAGAAACCAGAGCTCTAGGAATTGTAGGCTGCTTTATGTTAGGAGAGAAAAAGACGGTGTTCTGTCCTCCTGTCCCTTACATCTGGGCCTACTGCCACTAAACCTGGAAGCTGAGAAGGGTATAATGGTGACTCCAGACTTCACTGCATCAAATCCGCCTGCTGTTTTTTCTGCAATGGTTATGTTTAGTGGTGAAGCCAAGATTCACACTTCAGTCTCCTTACTGCAAGTTCTCACTCTCACAGGGAGACTAAACAATAATCACTTAATATGTTACACATTTTTGGGAAGAGTTATCAGATAAAGTTCAAGATCCTAGTGAGCTGTGAATAACACAGATAAAGGACAAACAGAGTTTTTGTAAAAGCATACTGTAAATATCATATGGATCACAAGTACAATAAAAACTAATTTACTGTTTATTTGAATTCAAATTCCATTTGGTATTCCTTATTCATACCTGCTAAATCCTGCCACTCTTCTCTCATGCATTTTTAATTTAAAAAAACAGTACCACATCTCATTCTAGCAATTTACCTACAGAAATAAAGACAGGAACCACATTACTGAGACAAACACAGTCACTGCAAATATCAGAATACTGGAACATATTAATATATTAACTTTCACCCAAAAAACCTGAAAGCATTTGTAGACACCAAAAATAGCTTCATTATGCTTTTGTTTGTATAATCTATCTCTGGAAAGATGAAAAAGAATCAGAACACCTGTTTGCTCCAGGAAAGAAAATGCTGTGGACAGGGAAAAAGAGGGAGGAAGACTGGTGACCGCCTATTCCACTGTGCACAGTTTGAATTTGGAACCATGCAAAAGTATTCCTTGGTTAAATTAAAATCATTTAAAGATAAAAAAAATCAACATTTAATACCAGCACAATATGCTGGGATACAAAATGAAAGGCTTTCTGGCCACATAGCCACTCTTTCCTGGACTGAGGCTTTCTAGTAAAGGCTTTCTGCCTGAACCAGGCACGGAAGCCAGACGTGGATCATCTGACAAAAACAGGGGTTCTTAGGAAGTGTTCTAAATTGTGTTTAGGAAGTGCAGCCAGTGCTGAGAATCACTGAGAGTGGGAAAGAGCTCAAGTGGGAAGGAGCATGGGTTGAGGGGCACAAAAGTAGGTCGCTTGATAAAGAATGGAAGGAAAGGGGACATCAGGTTGAAGCTTTGTGCTGTGAGTCAGAAAGACAATTTAAAAGTTGCGTAAAGAGACACACACAGTCTGCATTGCTGCCGTCCAGCTGGAAGAGAACCACAGTTCTTGCCTATTGGCTGGAGCCCTTCACAGAATGTCCCCCACCCCTACCAGTAGCTGTTGCACTGCCCCTCCCCCTCTGCAGAATGTCTGGGGTCCTATATTCTAAACCTCTTTACTTTCAAATTTTCCCTGATCCACCAGAACTCAGGAGAATCTGTTGAGGCAGGTCACTCACTGGGTCCTGTCCTTGACTTTTCTCAATTGTGGAAACTGTCAAGACAGCGAGATCGGCACCCAGCCTGAGGGGATGGCTTCAAATGGAGGTGAGCCTGTAGGGACAGGGGCATTATCCAAGTCTCTGCCACGTTTCAAATCCTTGGGAATTCAAATTTGACAGTGCCCTGGGGACAGCTGATAGGGCTGTTGTCGAGGAGGGAGGGAGCACTGGATGTCCCCAAAGACATCACACCTGGGGAGGGCCATGGCATCCTGAGGCTGTGGTTACGGAGGATGACTCCTTAGAGGTGGACAAAGGTGCCTGGGGGAATACACCATGTAGGGAAAAGGACGGAGTGGATGTATTGATTCTTCCCAGAGGGGGACAGGTCACGTCACTGTGTGTTTGCGTGGAGTAGTGGGATCGTGCTGTGCTGGTGGCCTAAGGAGGATGACAGGCAAGTCTGAGCCCTGTGTTTGCCTTCAGGCTCCTGGAAGGTGTCCTTCGATACTGTTCAGAGGGAACTGGACTGGGGTTTTCTAGATCTTAGGAAGGAGTGGGGAGAAGTGGTCTCCGCCAGAAAACTGTTGGGTGGGTTGGCTGTGACAGAGCATGCAGCGACAGCCTCTGGGTGGGTAGGCTGGGGGCGACTGTAACTGCCGCAGCCTCTCAGCTCCCTCCTCAGAGGTGGCTTCTCCGTCAGTTCAGGTGGCTGTTGGCTCTGATTTAACAGGGGTGGGGGCAGCTGGGGAAGCTCAGGCAACACAGCCTGGGCTTCCCAGGTTGTTCTGAATTGTTCGTACCTTTGGGGAAGCTGAGGTCTTCAGGCCCACTTCCTCTTGTCTGCTAGCTCATGGCCTGTCCTCTGCACTTTGTGCTACTGTGGAGATGAAGGATTTGCTTCTATTCGATGTCTACTACCTCATGAATGGAGGACAGATGTGGACTCTCACTGGTTCTCTGTGGAAGGGTCTGGAAAAACTGGTTTCCTTTTCAGTAGAGGAAGGAGAGTAGCTCACAAATAGCAAGAGGGTCCTGTTATTATTATTAAAGTTAGCATGTGTGTCCTGACTGAGGAGGCGCACGTACTGTATCCCTTATTCCTCTTGACTGGAGACTGCATGAGGTCCTAGTGAACAGAGACGAGCTCCAGACAACTTTGTTCCATCTGACCTGTGGCCCAAGAACCTCTGGTTCTTGGTTGATCACTATATTCAGTTATTGGGAGCTCAAAGGCAAAGGACCAGAGATGGGTTCCTTGTCCCACGACCTATTGTAACATGAGCAGCAGCTGTGAAAATCCCTGGACACCTCCCCTGATAGCCCCACTGCTCACCGCTTGCTGGCTGTGCTGTAATCGTGTGCTGCTGTTGCCGGCTGCGCAATGACAGTATCTCAGGGAACTCCACCACTGCTTCTCAGACCAGCTCCCTAGGAACAGAGCTTCCTGATTGGCAGCCAGGACTACCAAGCACCAAGGAAAGGCTGGCCTGACTCTGACCCCTGTTTAGCATGTGCTGTGTATGGTGCGAGGACAGTCAGTTGCACGCTGGGCGTGATGCATTATAGGTTACCTTCAGGATTCACAAGCAGCTGGCTTGAAAGAGATTTCCATCCAGTGGTTTTCCATCTTTACTTCTTTCTCTTTCTTTTTTTAACACACTCTTGCTGTGTCACCTGGGCTAGAACACAGTGGTGCAGTCTGGCTCACTGCTGTCTCTGCTTCCTGGGTTCAAGCAATTCTCCTGCCTCAGCCTCCTGAGTAGCTGGGATTACAGGCGTGTGCCACCACACTCAGCTGAGTTTTGTATTTTAGTTGAGACATTGTATCACCAGGTTGACCAAGCTGGTCTTGAACTCCTGACCTCAGGTGATATGCCTGCCTCGGCCTCCCAAAGTGCTGGGATTACAGGCGTGAACCACCATGCCCCATCTATTCGGTGGTTTTCTTTTCTTGTGCTGAGCTAGGAAAGAAAGGGCTTTACAAGAGCTTCAGGAAAAGGAAGACTGAAGAGGAGATGGGGCCATAATATTAGGAACCTTCTGGCTTCCTGTAGGCCTTCTGAGTGCAGAGCACTGCCCTGGGGGAGGCCCCTCACCTGCTGCGGAGCATTTTGAGGGACACCAAGCCGGTGTCCCTGACCCATGGCTTGGGAGATGCCTGTAAGGCTGGCAGGGTCTGCCAGGGACACCCATGGGAGACCCTCAGAGGCAGTGAAGGCTTGGCTGTTGCTTCTTGGCAGACAGCGGTCAGGGAGTCTAGAGGAGCCAGGACCAGGCTCTCTAGTGAAGCGACCCTCCCGTGGAGGAACAGAGCATCCGATGCACACTCAGGGACACTTGCAAGCTGCAGAGTTTCCCTGTCACACGCCCTCAGCTAAAGGACAATCCTCTGATTCCCAGTGACTAGTGTGGACCTGGACACCCCAGCTCATTCATTGCTTATCTTTGTCTCCACAGCATGCCCAGTGGTGGGACCGGGCGTGACCGAGAACCCTGGCGCCTCCATGCCAGTGTTCACGCCTCCGCCCTTCGCCACACCTGCTCCCGGCCCAGCACACGGGCCGCCCCTCGTGACTGCAGTGGTTCCTCCAGGCGGCCCTCCAGTGCTGTCTGCCTTTCCTAGGACCCCTCTGGGGGCAGGACAGGATGGCCGAGGCCTGAATGGGACAGAAGTGGGGCCTATGAAGGCCCCTCAGGCACAGACCTTGGTCCTAATTCAGGCGCCCCTTGCGTGGCAGGCTCCAGGTGCCTTCTTTGAGGGTGTCACATGTCCATCTCCCGGGCAACTGGCAGCTGCCCCTGTGGTGCCCGCTATGGCGGCCCAGGTCATTAGGGTCACCCAGGCCTCCAACGGAGGCTGGTCCCAGGGCCTTCCTCCTCCAGCACCACCACCGGCTCCCCAGCTGGCCTCCATTATAGCCCCAGGGAACGCTGGTCCATGGCCACAAGGGGCTCATGGAGAGAGGAGCATGGCTGCCACCCAGGTCAAGGCCCCTTCGGACGACTCCTGCAACCCCAAGAGCGTGTATGAGAACTTCTGACTCTGGCAGCACTACAAGCCGCTGGCCCAGAGGCACCTTCCCCAGAGTCCAGACACGGAAGCGCTTTCCTGCTTCTTCATGTGAGTGTCCTTGGGGCACCAGAGCTCGTCCTGCAGCTCACCCGCAAAGAGGCTGCCGGATGGACGGGAGGTCACGCTGTTCAGGGGAGCTTGCAGGGCAGTCTTGAAGGCAACGGGTTGAGCTATGGAAAGGCACACTTTCAGCAACATTAATCTGGCTGCGGCTCAGGACAGACTCTCAGGGGCCTCATCTCACCTGCCCCTCACTGTCCCGTGAGTCCAGCCAATCCTTACTTTCAATCATTTTCATGACAATGTTTACAGAAGACCCAGGTCAGAGACGCTTCCCGGTTCAACATGAGCCACGGGTTGAGTTTAGGACTCTGAGTGCACCACACAACAGGTGTGGGGAGGACAGGGGCCGGGTGTTAGGACCAGGCGGGCTTGGGATGGAGGGTGTGCTTGTGAACTGGGACTGACTGTACCGCCTTACAGCCCAGTTCTCAGATCTCTGGCCTGGCGGAAGCCCAGCATGACCCTGGAGGAGGGACTGTGGCGGGCCATTCAAGAATGGCAGCCCACGAGCAGCTTTGACCAGATGATCTACTATGAGATGGCAGGAAAGTGAGTCTGGGGTGCAGGGACAGAGCCCGCATGGCAGGGGGAGAGAGGGTGACAGAGGCCCAGTGGCCATGGTGGCTTCTCAGCCTGGAGCATCAGGAGTGTGGACAAACACAGGCCCTCCTGTAGCCCTGGCTCCCTCAGGAAGCTACTCCTCCCTCCTAGAGTGCTCTGGGGTCTCTATCCTGCCGTAGTGGGAAGCTCTGCACTGCCAACATCGCAACCCAAAGCTGGTCACCTCCAGCTGTGGAGATGGAGAGAAGGGGCATTCGCGACTACAGACAGAGCGGGGTGCACTCTCCTCACAGCAGTGGCCAGAAGTCGGTTTTCAGCATTCCTAACCTGGCCAGGATTGGAGAATCCTGCATTGGGTCAGGGGAGACCCGCGTCCAGGACACCATGAGACCCATCTCTGTCCTGCCTGCCTTTGCTTCTCACAGTCCCCTCCTTTAAGACAAAAAGCCTCAGGGAAAAGGAGCCCTATTTTTTGGGCCCAGCATTTCCTTCCTCCTGACCAGGGGTCTCCCAGGCCTCATTGCTCCTCAGGGAACCACAGTCCCAACCTCAGGACTCCGGCATGTCAGCAACATCCCTGACACTTACTGCCATAAACCCCATCCCTGGCCAGCTGAAGCCTGGAGGAGGGGTCCCCCTGGTGCCCTGCAGGGCCTCGTGGCCCTGACTTGAGTCGGGAAGCCCTGTTGATGCCATGGGCTCTGCAGGGTTTGGGTGAGGGAGGCTGAGCCCAGAACTCTGGGAGCAGCACCCTCCTGGGATTCGGGGATGGGCCCCACGGAGGGCCTGAACAGCCCGCCCAAGACACTCCTTCCCGTCCCTGCCATCGGCTGCTGCCTGGTCCTGGGGGCAGGGGATCTGGACCCTCTCAGCACGGCCTGCATCGTCTTCATCCCTGGTTCCTGGAGTTTCAGGCTGAGGAGGAGATGCAAATTCAGAAGTCGCAGTGGATGAAGGGGCCACAGTGCTTGCCTCCTCCAGCTCCACCGACGCTTGAACCTCAAGGACCATCAGCCCGAGGTGGTCAAGCAGCCAGGTACGGCTTCCCACATTCCCACGGGAGCCACGGCAAACGCCAGAGGAGCCAAGGGAGGCCAATGTCCCCACACCCCATGCCTCCCTTCAAAAGAGGGATTTATTCCTTCCAACAAGACAGCTCAGGGGAGCCGGGGGGCTGGGCGGGCAATGGCCACGAAGTGGGTATTCACCTGGTCAAGTTTCCTAGTTAGTCTCTCCCCTCGCCTGTCCAAAACTCAACACACAATCCGCCCAGGAAGCATGGATGAGCAGGTAGACTACTCAGCTCATCAGTGGCTCCCAACTTCCTCCAAAATGATGCAGTCTCCCATGTGCCCCTCCTGGGGCGTCTATTCTGGGGGCGTTGTGGTTCAGGTGTCCTGACCCAGGTGGGACCCACTTCACATCCCTGAGCCTTGCCCTCCCCTGTGTGGTGCACGGAGGAGGAGCAGCCCTCACCATGCCCATCCTCCTCCCTCCCTGCCTCAGTGTACCTTCCGAGCAAGGCCGACCCTAAGGCCCCGCCTACCTGCCTGCCGCCACCCTGGCCCCAGAGGCCAGCGGAGACCAAGGTCCACCTGCCGTCAGCCGGGCCCCAGTGGCTAGCAGAGACCAAAGCCCCTGAGATGCCCCCTGAAGTGGTGCAGGAGTATGTGGACATCATGGAGGAGCTGCTGGGACCTCCTGCTGGGGCCACAGGGGAGCTCACAGAACAATGGGAAGAGGGGCAAGGGGAGCAGGAAGGGGACGGGATGCTTCTAGACCCAAGTGTCCTGAAACACGCTGACAATTTGTTTTCCCAGAAGGACTTCGTCACCAAGGTGGGCTAGCTTGAAGTGCTGGGGTCTGCAGCATTCCAGGGGGTAGCACTCACAGGTCCTTGGAATTAAGCTCTGTTCCTTGGCTATTCCGAAGGGGGTGGGTTTGTGTTTTTCCGTGGATTTGAGTGTCTGTGTATCTGACTGTGTGTCTGTCTCTGTGATTTGTTACTATGTGTCTGCGACTGTGGAGTGTGTATGTTACTTGTGTCGGTACATTTTCCTGTGTAGTATGTGGGTCTGTTTGTGTGTCCGTGTGTGGTTTGTGTGTCTCTGTCTACATGTCTGTATGTTACCAGGTCTGTGGTCTGTGAGTGTAGCTGGTGGTCACCATGATATAAGACAGCTCCAGAAGGGTGGGGACAGGGCGCTCACTGCTTTCTGCATCTCCTCGAGATGTCCTTGGCTCCAGGTCACTCCCTGCCCGGGAAGCTCACGCTGTCTTCCTTTTGTTTCCAGGTGGAGGCCGTCATCCACCCCCGATTCCTGGAAGAATTGCTTTCCCCAGATCCACGGATGGATTTCTTGGCCCTAAGCCAGGAGCTGGAGTATTAGGAAGGACTCACCCTTGCCCAGGTAAAGCAGAGGTTACCCAGGGGCAGGAGGGACCCAGAACACAAGCCCCACCTGATTGTCTACCCCACCCTGAGGGGGATGCTCGGCTTCTTGGGGAGCCACTGCGAGGTGGGGAGGTGCAGGTTCAGATGGAGCAAGATGGAGAGGAGTCAGGGAGGGGAGTCAGGATGCAAACTGCAGTGAGGCCCAGTGGGATGCCCAGCAGAGGTACACCCTCTTTGACAGGAAGCCTAGCTGCCTCAGGCTTAACTGCCTGCCGCACAACTGCCCTGGTCTCCACCACCCTAGGCCCTGCTCACACTTGGGGCAGTGCCAGTAAATACCCTCTTTCCTCCCGCAGGTAGTGGTGAAGCGCCGCCTATTCTTGAAGGAGGAACGGTGTGCGAGGGCAGCCCTTAGTCATGGCACCGCCCGGTTGGACTCAATCTCTTCTGAGTCTGCAGCGGGCCAAGGAGCAGAGAGAGAAGTCCCTGGCCCCCAAAAAGGGGTCAGCATGGAAACCTGCCCACCCCAGATGGCTGCCCGGGAGCCTCAGGGACGAGGCAGAGCATGCACTGGCATGAACAGGTCCATAAACCCTGTTGTGATTTTGGAGAGGCTGGATTCCCACAGGCTGAGGGCTGCCTGGCCATACTCTCTTCCCCAGGACCACAGACCCACCCCCTAGATGGCCTCCCGGGACCCTCAGGGAAGAGGCAGAGTGTGCACTGGGACGGCCAGGTCCAAAAACCCTGTTGTGCTTTGGGAGAGACTGGATTCCCGCTGGCTGGGGGCTGCCCGGCCATACTCTCCTCCCAAGGACCACAGACCCACCTGCCCAGGCGTGGGAACCAAGAAAACCCGGGGTCTCCCTGGAGCCTCTCCTGTCAAGCAGTCACGCAAGATGTCTAACGGGTCAAGTGAGGAGGAGAGGGAAATTCTCGGTATGGTTTTTGTCATGGGTACCAACTACAGGCTGCGGCCCTGGAAGCTATCCCAGAGGCCTGTCCCTGCCTTGGGCCTTCTCAGCCCAGAAGGGCAGGGACCCTAGGGAGCTCTTCAGTCCCAACCTGCAAAGAGAAGAGACCTCAGCCCAGCACCCGCTCCTGCCACCAAGTCCAAGAAGCAAGCTCTCTTCGGAGGCCCATCCCCTGCTGAACAGACGCCCCACCTAGGGCCTGGGCTCAGAGTCTCTGGGGCACAATCCCTGGCTTGGGGACTGGGTGGCCCCTCACAGTCTCAAAAGAGAAAGGGTGACCCCTTGGTCTCTAAGAGGAAGAAAATGCGGCATTATAGAAAGTAGGGGCCACAGGGCAGGCTCTCCGGTGCCAATACCCAAGGGTGGTGCTCTCAACTCTTGGACCTTCACGGCACTGGGCGACCCAAAGTAAAGACATCTCCCCCACTGCTGATCTTGCTGAGCCCTAGCTTTGGAGGGTGGGGGAGGATGGCGATAAAGAGGGTGAGGGAGGAAGGAGAGGAAGAGGGTGGCTGAACGGGAAGGGAGGGCCTAGCTGTAGGGGTTGGGAGTGGGGAGCAATGCCTTGGGGGTCTCGTGTGTAAACATGAATAAATACAGTTGTGTTGGAAATGCTCTCGGGGCCTCTGTCCTCAGGGCTGTGCTGCTTAGTGGAGGGGGCCTGTGAGGGAGAGCAGAGGGACCGGGAGATGTCAGGCACTGGGGACCCATGGGAGCCAGCCCCACTAGTTCCTCCAGGTGTAGGTTGCCCCTTCAGATGCTCCAGGAACTGACAGATGCCGAGGAAGCCCTGATCCCTCCCACCACCCACTCACAAGGCCCCACCTGCTTTAGGTATTAGCATCCCTGGAAAATCCTGGGATGAAGAGAGCTGGCTAGCTCTTGTTCTGCCCAGTGGGAGCTGAGGAGAAGGCAGCTGCCCGCAACAGGGAAACGGGGAGAGGTGGCCACTCCTGCTTAACCCTCATCAGGAAGAGCTCGGGCCCTGGGCTGAGGGGAGATGTCAAGGTATCCATCCACAAGGGTGTGCTTGGGATATGATGGTAGGTGAGGAGCGGGGGAAGTCTCTCTCTGGTTTCTGGAGAGGAAAGAGTTGTCCAACTGGCGGAAGCAGATGCTCCTTGCTGTGGCCACAGGGACTGGTCTCAGGAGCCCTCCGGGTCCTGCATGGAGTCCCCCCACAGCTATGATTCCCTTCCTATATGATGACTGAACTCTTGTGTGGAATTGATGAAGACACAGATGTACATTGGTATCTTAAGCAGTTCCCTCCCACCATCACCAATAGGCACAAGCATGGCAGATCACCTGAGGTCGGGAGTTCAAGACCAGCCTGACCAACATGGAGAAACCCTGTTTCTACTAAAAATACAATATTAGCCAGGTGTAGTGGTGCATGCCTATAATCCCAGCTACTTAGGGGGCTGAGGCAGGAGAATCGCTTGAACCCAGGAGGTGGAGGTTGCAGTGAGCCGGGATAGTGCCACTGCACTCCAGCCTGGGCAACAACACTGAAACTCCCCATCAAAAATAAAAACTAAAAAAAAAATTGGCTGGGCTAATCCCACCTGCTCTGGAGGCTGAGGCAGGATAATCACCTGAACCCAGGAGGTAGAGGTTGCAGCGAGCCGAGATGGCGGCATTGCACTCTAGCCTGGGCGACAAGAGCAAAACTTCTACCAAAAAAAAAGAAAAAAAAATTAGACAGGCATAGTGGCATGCTCCTGTAGTCCAAGCTACTCGGGAGGCTAAGGCAGGAGAATTGCTTGAACCCTGGCGGCAGAGGTTGCAGTGAGCCGAGATCGAACCGCTGCACTCCAGCCTGGGTGATAGAGTGAGACTCCATCTCAAAAAAAAAAATGTGAAGAAAACATAAGTGGTCAAGACAAGAA
>CAUYLG010009465.1:0-38563 GCA_963573385.1 Cacajao melanocephalus
AAATAGAAATTCCATTGGACCCAGCAATCCTATTACTGGGTATATATCCAAAGGATTATAAATCATTCTACTATAAGGATGCATGCACACGAATGTTCATTGCAGCACTGTTTACAATAGCAAAGACCTGGAACCAACCCAAATGCCCATTGATGATATACTGGACAGGGAAAATGTGGCACATATGCACCATGGAATATTATGCAGCCATTAAAAAACGATGAGTTCATGTCCTTTGTAGGGACATGGATGAACCTGGAAACCATCATTCTCAGCAAACTGACACAAGAACGGAAAATCAAACACCGCATGTTCTCACTCATAGGCGGGTGTTGAACAATGAGAACACATGGACACAGGAAGGGGAGCATCACACACTGGGGTCTGTCAGGGGAAAATAGGGGAGGGACAGCAGAGGATGGGGAGTTGGGGAGAGATAGCATGGGAGAAATGCCAGATATAGGTGATGGGGAGGAAGGCAGCAAATCACACTGCCATGTGTGTACCTATGCAACAATCCTGCATGTTCTTCACATGTACCCCAAAACCTAAAATGCAATTAAAAAAAATCTCTGAAACCTGAGCTTGGCTCCTCACATGGCCCAGACACATTCTGAGACCTAATTCCTTTTCAAGTTTAGTGTCCTTTACAGACTGGGGAGTTTGAGATAAAGAAAGATCAGAAGGACCAAAGACTATTTAATTAATGTATTATACAGAAACCATTGCAGATGTTTTAAGTAGAAGGACATTTAATAGAAGGAATAAGGTGGTTATAAAATCCACTGGGCTGGTACTACTAGGCCAGATTTTCAGGAATAACTTCCAGAAAAATACAGAATTGATACTCCAGGGCACCACCTCTCTAGCTACCACTGTTTGTATATTCAAGAGCACATCCCATCAAGAAGCTGCCATCACTGCTACCACTGTGTAACTTCCCAGGAAGCTGGAGGAGGGACCCTGCACACTTGCAGAAGAGCCTCATGTTTCCTGGACTGTGCTGGTCAGGGGGATAGCAGCCAAGAGGAGCAGGCAGGTGGTCACTGCCTCACTCCTGACTTTGAAATCTTATAGGAATGCATCCAGGCTTCAGGCAGAGCCCTAACTGCAGGAGAGTCTGGGAAACATAGCTTTTGGGTTTTAACCTCTGTAACTGAAAGGATGGTAGCACAGAGGTTTAGGAACCTAATTCACAGCATTCACCTCAACTGTTGATGGCTTTTATGCATCTGCTGCATAAATTTTTGGAGTTACAATATCATCATAGGAAAATATATTGTAGAAAGAGATCTTGAAAATTATATACGTAGTATCCCATTTTATGAGTGGACAAACTGAGGTACAGAAGAGTGAAGTGACTCCTCTAAAAGCCACAATGCCCATTCTCTGCAGAGTCAGGGCGATAATGCCCACCTCTTGGCTCTAGATTATTTCCAATTCAGCACTTTTCACTTAGGAGTCCCTAGGCCTGCAGGAAGGCACACAGGGTTGTATTAAGAGTACAAGGAAACAGGCCAGGTGTGGTGGCTAACGCCTGTAATCCCAGCACTTTGGGAGGCCAAGGCAGGCAGATCACGTGAGGCTAGGAGAATTGCTTGAATCTGGGAGGTGGAGGTTACAGTGAGCCGAGATTGCACCACTGCATTCCATGTTCCAGCCTGGGCGATAGACTGAGACTCAGACTCAAAAACAACAACAAAACAAGGGCTGGGTGTGGTGGCTCATGCCTGTAATCCCAGCACCTTGGGAGGCCGAGGCGGGTGGATCACGAGGTCAGGAGTTCAAGACCAGCCTGATCAACATGGGGAAACCTCGTCTCTACTAAAAATACAAAAATTCTCTGGGCGTGGTGGCACACGCCTGTAATCCCAGCTACTCAGGAGGCTGAGCCAGGAGAATTGCCTGAACCTGGGAGGCGGAGGTTGCAGTGAGCCAAGATCGTGCCACTGCACTTCAGCCTGGGTGACAGAGTGAGACTTTGTCTCAAAAAAAAAAAGTACAACAAATCAGAGCAAAATAAGGTTAATGCTGAATTAATTTTACATGTAATTTTAATTATGGGGGAAATGGTGTTGTTTGCCTTAAACCAAAGCACTACGTTAATGTGCACACATTTGTATGTGCACGCATTTGTATTATAAATGGGATTTCCTTCAAGGGTGAGACAGGCTAGGTTTCAGGACTTGCTTCCAGGGTCTACTCACTCCCTTGTGCTGTTGGGGACCATTCTAGGAAAGAGCTTGAGAAGCTTGGGAGCACCGCATGCTGCTTTCTCGTCTCAGATATTGTCATAATATACTTCTGATGAGTGCCATGTAAAAGTAAGTTTCATTTTCACTGAAATGCCACTTGTTCTGTGAAGTCTTCTCTTATGCTCCCATTGTAATTAATTGCTCCTTTCTCTGCACTTCCAGTGCCCCATATTTATTCCTGGATTATAGAACAAATTACAGTGTGCCTTGTTTTATGGTAAAATCCACATATTCCTATCTCTTTTATAAGGATGTGAGGCCATCCTTATAAAAGAGAATTTTTAATATTCTGTATATATACATTCTGAATTGTATATGTACATTCTGAATTCCAGCACCTAGCACAGTGCCTTTTCATATGGAATGAAGTGGTGGTGGGCATGCAAGTATTTCCTTTCATTCTTTCCTCCTCTTTGGGTAGCATAGGATGGGACTTCTCTGTTCCCTGTGGCAGGGCCATGTGCCTTGGTCTAGCTGATGAAATGAGGGTGACACAGGTCACTTCTAGGCTGAAGCAGTGAAACGGTCTTGTGTGACCCTCCAGCATTTTCTCCTCTGCTTTGATGACTGTGGAGGTCTTATATTGAGATGACAAAGCCACAAGAAGGAAACAGGGTGGCTTCCATGGAAAGTTGCTCCAACCCAGAAAGGACTTGGCCGAGGGGAAATAAACTTTTGCTGTGTTCAGCCATAGAGACTCTAGGGTTTGTTTTCCCAGCCTGGGCTAGCCTTTCTTGACTCAGACAAGTGGCCTATAATTCATGGAATTGCTTAGAGAGCCCAGATACCTATAGGTGTATTTCCTTAATGATACAATTTATTTGCAGCTTTCCTCTTCCTCCTTGATATAACCTCACTTAGAAGCTGGGAATTCTGAATGAGAAAGTGTAACATGTTGTTAAACTCTACAGGGGCCGTAACTGGACAGAAGTTGTCACCCAATTCAATTATGTCATTACCCAGTCTAGGAAGAACTGAGGCCATTTGGAAAGTCGTGAATGTCCCCAGCAGATGGGAAGGTACCATATCTCACCCAGGAGTTTCTGTACCTTTGACATGTGAGGAAAATTTACAACCCCAGTGGCTCACCTTCCCTACCTTGGCACATGCTAATTTTACTTTATTGTCTGTAGGGAGCACAGGGAGGCATGGGTTGACTCAATGACTTTTTACTCTCTGTGCACAAATTTTACTTTGCGTATGTGTGATTGGTAGCTTTCTGCATTCATTATAGATGTGCATTTATCTTGTATACATACATTGCAATCACATACATGCAACATTTGGAGATGACTTCTGGGAACTTCAAAAAAAAATCAGAAGACAATAGGTGTTTCAAACTGATCTTGTCTTTTATTGGTTTAGTCTCAGAATATTTTGCCATCATTGACAGAAAATTTTATTCTGGCTCAACCTCAGGCAAGATAGTTCTCCTCTCTGTACATCCATTTCCGTCTCTGAAAAGTGAGGCTAAAACTTACTCTTCAGGTTGCGTGGGGATTGGAGAGTATGTTATTAAAGGATCCAGCTCATTACTTGGCAATTTGTAGGTATTTTATGACAATAATTGTTAAGATATATGTGCTACATTCAGATAGAATATCGCTGTTTGAAAATACTTTATTTTTGAATTTCAATTGACCCTCACCATGGCTCTTTGAAATAAATTTTATTATCTTTATTTTGTAGCAGAAGAAAGTGAGGCTTAGAGAGGGCACAGTGAGTTGTGCAAGGTCACAGACCTAAAAAGTGGGAGACCTAGAATCGAATCTGACTCTTGTCCTGGTGCTGTAGTTGGGAGGTGCCTTGAAGCAGCGATTAACAGCAGAGCAGGGAAGAAAACAGCCTGGGGTCATTAGCACAGTGCCTGAAAGAAAGTGGGCTTCAACAAATGGTTATGATTATTGTGTGATAGGTACTGGTAACCATTAACTATGTCTCCCAGTTCATCTATTTCAAAGTAATTCATCATTAGAGACCCTTTGGCCTCATCCAATTGACTTCTACAAATAAAGCAGATATATTGTTCAGACCATGCAG
Source organism: Cacajao melanocephalus (assembly GCA_963573385.1). Classification (NCBI taxonomy): domain Eukaryota; kingdom Metazoa; phylum Chordata; class Mammalia; order Primates; family Pitheciidae; genus Cacajao; species Cacajao melanocephalus. Next base: position 4,296 of record CAUYLG010009465.1, read on the forward strand.
TGTGAACCACTGTGAATAATCAAAGCATTTGAACAAAAGAGGAACAAATTATTTAAAATTATCGGGTGGTACAAAAGTAACTGCGTTTTTGCCATTGAAAGTAATGACAAAAACTGCAATGACTTTTGCACCAACCTTATAGTTTGTATGTAGTCATTCGCCAGTCAGAAAGCCATTCTCTGTACATTAAAATGTTAGAAATAAAATATGACACTTCTCTGGGGTACAATATAAGAACCAGAGGTTTGTACCTTAAAGAAGTTACCATGTATCACATATCATATGCCTCTTTTCCTCCCAGATGCCAGAGAGCCAAGATGCTGGCTTAGTTTAGGATGGAGAATAATTGTGCGTGTCAATATTTATCCTAGCCCAACACTCAAATTAGCTTCTCTAATAATCAAGCTGGAAAACACACCTCCCCACTTATAACCTGCTCTCCTACATGCAGCATTCTTATGATACAGTTACTCATTTCAATTAATCTGAAAACAGAGGGAGTTGAGCTGCCCATCCATTTGGCAAGGGATTTGGGAATAGGATCAAAGTTGGTTTTATTTCAATAGAGTCCCTAGTGAGCTGTTAATTACTTGGGTTTCAAATCTGATGGCATTTGAAATAGAATATTGAATTACACCTGTGTTTGGGGGTCAGTTTATCTTCTGATATGAAGGTAGATTTGTGGCAGGAAGGAACAGGAGGAAATGAAGTTAGTTTTCTTCCTGTGTTTGATGGGGGAAGGTCTTTGTTGCTGAAATATTCCTCAGGGCTTTGCATACTGGGTTAAACCAATAGGGAAAATTATGTTTCAGGAACTCTGAGCAAGAGCAGACCTCCAATTATCCCTCAAACAGATTAAAAACTGTAATCTTAGACTTGTTAATACGAAATATCACTTGCATAGTTACACAATTTTATTTTTTTTTTTAGTTTTCAGTACATAAGGTGAATTGAAAAAGTTTGGTGGAAAACTGAAAGTGGAATTAATGTTTCTGACTTTACTATTCTAATATTTGTCTAGAACATTTAGATTCTAAATTTATTGAAAAATAAGCATTTTGTCTGTTCGCAAATTTACACTTGTCAGAGGGAGATATCTTATTCTGGAATATTTCACTTGCTCACTAATCTCCAAACACGCCTGCCTCTTTTTTGTTCCTTAGACTCCTCAAGCTCTTCCTTGCCTTGAGCTGCTTGCTCTCTGCCCCATCTGCCATTTCCTAGCTCTGTGTGTTTTATTGTTTAGGCTTCAACTCCAATTTTACTTCCTCCCAGAGGCTTTCTCTCTTACTGACGTTCTCATCACTCTATGAATTCCTTCCAAGCATTGACCACAATTTGTATGTATTTAATTCATTTATTTGTCACAATATGTGGTGTGCTTTTTCCATGGGAGCAGGCAGGGAAGCGGTGTAGGCTGTCTCCTATACTCCTGTATCTTCAGTACTTAGCATGGTACCTGGTATCTAAGAATCTGTTATTTCTTTAGTGAATGAACAAACACATGGAATGAACACAAACCATGGCCAAACCTTCTCTTTTCATAGTGCACTGACCAAACCATTTGGATAGTATGCTATTCAGGTTCAGTCTTTATGGTTTAAAATACAATTTTATGAAGCTGGACAGTAACTGAAAATCTGTTGCAAACCTAAGCCATTTTTGGTCCTAGAAAACTTTGACAACACTCTGTATTTGGGAGTGGAGCTGTTTATACACTAAGGACTGCTGCAGCTTCTTTCCTGATTTCCCTTTAGAATGTATCTCCGTTTCTACATCTGTGGGTCTTTCCTCTTATTTCCCCCTCCCCCGGCTTTTTTTTTTTTCTTAACATTCTGCTTTTTGCCTTATTTCTGCCTCACACAAACTGCTGACCATTTTCTCATGGGTTAGCTAAGAAATAAATACAAGCTATCTTTCTTTTATCAAATTCATAATAGCTATTGCTAGTAGAACTGATGGCAGCAGAATAAAACTGACGACGACTAAAACAACTCATGGTAGAATTTGTCATTGGCTAAAAAAAATTGATGGCAAAATTAAATCTTTTCGACAAAATTTAGACCTTCAAAATTTGATTTAGGAAAATGGAACTTTCTTGAAGTAAAGAAAACTCTAGATGGCAGAAGCCGTAACTGTTAAAATTTGATCTGGCTGAAAGAAAACCCGGATTTTAAAAATACTTTTATAAAATGTCTAAGGAAAAGGATTGATGCTAACCAAATAATATCAATACAATGAAAATGACAAGATGAAAGCATTTGCCTTATTTAATCAAGAAAGGTGAGGCTGGAGGAAACTCGGTGAATACATCTTAAAGTAGAGGAACGGCTATTACCCTGAAGAACGGATCGGATCGTGTTCTCCTTTTCCACTGACAAAAAGAAAGGTCTGGGAACACAGTGGGGAGCTTTGGAAGAACTTCTTGTCCACAGGGGGCTGAGAGGCCCTGAAATACATTAACACAAGCTGGGCAGTGAGGGATTGTAGAAGTATGTATGTGGTAGGGGGAGCCCACTCTGAAATTTCTGAAAGAAAATGTAGTAGGAAGCTCTCATTCTGAGGTGGTTTAAGTGCATTCCTTTCTGTCTGAAGACACAAAGATGAATGAGGAGTTTTCACTCTCTCAAGGACTCTTTTAGGCTCATATTTCTGTGACTCTATGACATTTTAAAATTCTGTTTTGCTCTTTGGTAAGAAAGTGAAATTATGCTGTTTGTAAAATGGAATGATAAATCTTTGTTGAGAAGTTGCTTTATATTTTAGTGTTAAGTGGTTTAAAGATTGTTGTGTTCCTTTGACCTAGGTTTTATAACTAATATTTTTTAGGAATTAGTTTTGTGTGTGTGCAATTCTGTGAATAAAATGGTCACTGTGATGACTCCTAAGGATCATGGATTTAAATTTGGAATAACAGAGGTTTTCACTTCAAAGGAGGAAACATCTAAAGGTTGAGGAGGTAAAAATGATCCTTTGTGATAGCGAAAATGTAATTACAATCTTTTGGAGAAATAATATACAGCCTGCATAAATGAAGAATCTTTGATGATAGCTTCATATACATATATATGAAAAATGCAGGCCATCATATAACTGATTGTGATTTGTAGGGCTACAAGTCTGTTATAAAGGGTTGCACCAAACAGGTGGGATGGGAGACTGAATGAAAAGATAGGTCCCCTGAGTTATCCCAGAGGACAGAAAGTGACTCTGATCAAAACAGGAAAAGGTTACTGTGAATGGAACCAAGATGGCAACCGTCAGTAACAGGCAAGATAGCTCTCCCTCGGATAACTGGGAGAGTTGCTCTGCTTTCTCTGCTCCTCTAGCATGTGGGCATCATGGGTGAGGCAGTAATTGTGAAGAAAGGATCATTAGCATTCAGGATGAAAGAAGTAAAGATGTATAGTATGCGGAAGGAGGCTCTGAACTAAAGAGAAACTGAAAGAGAATTCTAGGCTGTTTCCCAGTAATTACATTCAGTAAAATCCTGGGAAATGCTAGGAGACCAAATATAGCAGTGAGTACTATACTTCTCAGAAAAGTAGTAAGTAATAAACCATCAGTGGCTGTGGATGAGGTTAATGCATTTTGCAGACCTAAGTGCCAGGAATTCTAAGGTACTGTTGGCCATCTCTCAGGCTAATGTTAGGTACAGATCATATAGCGTATTTTGTTAATATAACTTTGTGGTCAGAATATTTGTCTTATATTTCAAATACTCCAGGAGTACAGGAGAATGGAATATATGCCACCTGCTGACAAAACATGAAACAAAATACCTGGAGGAAATCATGGAGTCTTGCACATGTATGTTATGGCACCAGGAAGGCAATGCATATTTTTCTCTTTGCTTAGCCTAGAAAATAGTCACATATCTAGTTTTTTAAAATATCAACTTTCATGGGGATGATGCCAGTAGGTAAGGAAATCTATAAGGGCTGGATTAAGTTATTGATGCCTTTTGTTGAGGATTAGAAATTACTAAAAGAACCATGTGAATACACATAGACACACATGCATATACTTGTTTTTATCCATGTGCTTCTATTGAATTTCCTGTGGTGATTAGTAATAAAGTGTTTATTTTCATTTTTAAAACGAAGATGTGTTTATTATTTATTATTAAAGTGTATATAATTAAAAGTTATTTATTTTTAAAGGCATATCTGAGTATATCATACTTTTTATTTAATAATCTTGTCATTTAGACCTCAAAGCCACATCCATGACTCTCATCTGTCTAGTGAAGGATACCCTTATTTCAGGCAAAGTACCTAGGAGGGATAGTCTTACACACCCAGATTTCTAAATTGATGGTTTATGCCAGGGCATCTCTTTTCCATAGTCCTCTAAATAATTAGTGTTTGATATAGAAGAAAAACATAGAGAATTGACCTTAAACAAGATGCTTTAGTTCTGTATATTTTTATGTGAATTATGGGTCTAACAGAAGCCTGGATGTTCAAGCCAGTTTTGAACATTAGGAATGTGGGCTGTTAAAAGGTTAGTTTATTATAGACAGACATGAATTTCTAAGTGATTTACATTGGTCAGATGAAGTTGTTTTATCTGCACTTCTTGCTGAATAGACTTAAAAAGTCTTCTTATGTAAATTGTTTAAAGATAGGTTTTTTGCATGTGAAAAAGTGTTGACAAGTAAATCTAATATCGACAGGATTATAGCTTATGAATATTTATGACAACCAAGTACCCTTATATGGATTTCCTGTTGTTTCCTGCAGCCCTCTCCTCTCCAAGAAATTTCAGTGTGGAGAGAAAGAAAGTTTTACCATCAATTTGTGCCTGAAACACAAGATGAACAGACGTCTCCTGCATTAAAAAAGGACATAGGCATGCATTAAATCCCTTATGTCTTACTTTTTAATGATGCAATTGTGAATTATGTTCTTGTTGCGTTTGTAATTAGAGGCTGCAGCAGATGGTGAAGACTTATTTTAAAGTGATGTGTCTATTAAAATAAGCCACACTGCCAAATGATTGTTCATTCTAACAGCATCTTTACACCCCTGAAACACTCTGATGCTTTGTTGATGTGCGGTTGATTACCACAGCTGATTACATATGTGCACATATTTGCTCAAAAATGTATCAGGGATATTTGATATGTGCAATACTTTATTTTAAAGTTTGTGTTATCACAATTACAGATAATGAAGCTTTCAATGAATTATTCAGTTACACCATCTACAAAGGGAAAGCACTGATTTCCCTTTTCAATAAAATTAGGCATGAATCTTTCTAAACTATTGAGGCCAATCCTCCCCACACAGTGGGAGAAGCTTTGAACAGAGAATAGGGAATTTCTGAGTACTGAAAGATTCTCTTATCCAAAATCTTGAAAAGAGCAGGTTTTATAGGGTGCCTTCAGTCCATGAATAGTGATGGTTTCTCCAGCTAAATGTGGGGATATGGGGAGATAGGGATTGAGTAAGGGCCAGGTAAAAATACAGTAGAGTAAGTAGTGAAATTGATGGCGTGTATTAGAACAGGTTAATCTGTGATAACAAACAATACCTAAATCTCACTGGCTTACAAAGAGTCACTTCTCTTTGACTACATGTCTAGCACGGTTTATAAAAGGGACTCTGCATCATAGTCCATAGGGACCAGGTTGATGGAGACAACACCTCCACACAGCCTTCTGCAATCCCTTTGCCAATAGACAAAAGATGTGGTGGCCTATATACTAGCCTTTAAACTTCTTTCTGGAAGAGTCACATGACATTTCCATTTATATTCAATTTACCAGAGCAAGTCATGTGATGAAACCTAACATTAAGAAGGCAGAGAAGTAGAACACTACTCTATGCTTGGACAAATTTAGTGAATAGCAGTCATGACCAACTCATGGTGTGATTTGCTGCAAGGCTGTGTGTGCTTTTAATACCATCTACTCTGACTGTTCCAGTTCTAACATTGTGGCCTTGAAATAACACCAGATTGACCCTTTTATGTTTAGCAATGCATGTAGAGACTTTTAGAAAAAGGTTGAAGTTACCTGGAGGGGCAGAGAAGTCCTCAGTTTAACATTTCCCAAAATGTGCTATTTTAAGAGGTGTTAATGAAGAAGAAACAATTCCATGGTCAACTGAATCTGGGAATCTTCAAGTAAGCAAAGTTATCCAAATATCTTTACTGCTTAGGGCCTTTAATATGTTACCTTAAATATTCATGTGGCCACTACTGTGTGGATGATTTCTCATTTCCGCAGCATCCCTTTTTCAGGGAAATTCTTATGGGACTCTATTCTGTGGGAACATGCTTTCGCAGTGCTGCTCAGGTCTCTCCCATTGGTGCCTGACGGTAGGTTTGGTCATCATTTTGGCTTTTGGGTTGGTGAACACATTGAGGTGCTAGGAGGATGTTGCATTTGGAGAGGGTCTGGAAGCTCCCAGCCCCCACCCATCATACCTTGCCCTACATATTTCCACCTGGGTAGATTGTGTCAGAATTGAACTTAATGATTGGATACTCAGTTGGTGTCTGTAGAATCAGAGAATTAGTTATTAATTTGGGAAAATGCTGCAGAATCAGTTTTGTTTATCATCTAGAAGGTATAGAGAATTTCCATTGCTGTACCCTCTTCCCCAACCCTCACCATCTGTCTATCCTGGAAAGGTAGGAATATGATTTTGATGGAGTAGGGGCAGAGAAGAAATTCTGTGATAGGAAAATGCATATGTTCTTTGAAGACTGAGCAAGGCTCACAGTTTTAGGGTTGGGAATGCTCTGTGCCATGATTCCAATCCCAAGAGACAGTTAAAATACTTCTCTGATATTAAATAATTTATATGTATAAAACAGTTAGAACCAGGTACATTGTAAGCAGTATGTACATGTTATTATTGTTATTATTATTATTGGGCTACTAAAAAAATAGCAATGATAAAAATAGCTAGTAGTTTTGAATACGTTATTGGTTCTAAACACCGTGCTAGGTTTCTGGATCTCATTTGGTCATTAAAACACCCTATAAGAAGTAGCTACTCTTGTTATACCCATATTATAGATAAGGATACTCAGGTTAAGATAGGTTAACATACTTGTCTAAGGTCACATAGCTAACAAGAAGCAAAAGTAAGATTAGATGAAAGCAGGCAAGTTGACTATGTTCTTAACCATTCTGCCACTCTAACAATTATTCCTTACACTTCCTAGTGTTTTATGGTCCTTAAAGCACATTTATATGGGCTATGCTATTTGTTCTCCACACTCAGTCAAATGACATGTTCATTTTTAGGGATAAAGAAATGAATCTGAAAGAATTTGTCGAATCTTCTAAGAACAGGCATCTTAGCATTTTTCTATATATCTTTTTCTATGATATATCTTATTCCTTTTCATTTTATTTTTCTCTAGCTCTTTTCCATTTTATTTAATTTTTTTCTCACTTATCCCTCCATTCTGTAGTTTGAATTTGCAGCCTGTGAAGAACTCAAAAACAATTCCTTAGGGTAGTCACAAAAATATCCAGAGAAGTATTAATATAAATTGCAAATAATGTATCTGATCACCTGAGCCCAAAATATGTTAATTCAAATGCCACTGGATTTTATTTAATTTAAGAAAATCTTCACTCAATGTAGTCTGTGTGTCAGGTCTTTGGGGAAGTCAAAGTATGTCCAAAACAGACACACACACATACACACACACACACACACACACACCCCAGACACACCCCAATGACAGAAGATTGAAAGATCCAGGCTACACAAATCCTCTGAGATGAGCATGGTGGGAGGCTTCAACAGCCATGGTCTCTGTGCTTTGATCTCCTCTGTTCTCCTTCAAAACTTCCCCTTCATCATGCTTTATTCAAGAAATAAAAACAGAGGGGAAGACAGGGCTATAGGGACAAGGAACTGGAAAAGGGGAACCAGGAAAGCTCTGGAAAAGTGTGAAAAGAAAGGGTGATTAACCTGCATGAACATGGTTTACTGAGTGGAATTTTAGCTGCCTTTCAGCTACACAGGCCAAGGGCTAGGTATGCTGGGAGAACTGCAGGAAGCCATGTGGGAATGACACCAGCACACTCTCCACGTAGATGAAGGGTATCTTGAGTGTAATAATGAGCAGCTGTCTTTTTACTCAGATGACAACATGAAAGAGAGAGGCTTGGAATTTCAGCATTTGCCACCAATGTTTAATGCAAGTTTAAGTGGCAGCTGTTCTGGTCCTGGGTCAGGAAATGTGTGTGAGGGGCAGGGCGGCACCAGTGAGCACAGCAAAGGTGGGACCTTCAGGAAACCAAAGAGCCTGAATGCCTGAAGGTTCTGGGCTTTCAGAGTTCTATCCTTTTACTTAAATAATAAAGTTTTTTTTTTTGTAATAGACTGAATTACTTGAATGTTGAAAAATTATTTAAGAAATGTATCCAGGATTACAGCAGTCAGACGATTTTGATGAAGTGTTTTATTTTATAAAAAATTGATTTTCAGTGCCTAAGTTAGCATGCATGCGTTCTCCAGGTAGTTTCCTAGTCTAGGAGTTGCTTGGTGGAAGTCGCTGCCTCTCCAGAAATTTGTGAGGGCTCCCTGAGGGATCCACAGGTGGGTTTGCTTTAAATGTCAGTGTTTAGAATAACAACAAATCTGCTTGTGTTCTTCACAAAAATAAGTAACTGCAGATATGAAAACACACTCAGGCCTTCATAAGTAGAGGTAGTAGAACAATTAATCTAATGAGAATATTAGGGAAGTGGCTGAGGTAGCCTTTAAGCAGCCTTTGTGCCGTAAGTCAATGGCCATTGTATTTTTCCTAGAGATAATGAGCCAAGGTGGCTTCTCAGCTAATAAGAAGGCAACAGGATATAGCTGAATATATATGTGGAGTCTGGGACCTTTATTTTAATTATGGCTTTGCCAATAGCACTGGGTCACCTTTTGAAAATTGCTGATTATCTCTGATTTTGGTAACTCATCTGGAAAATGTGGAAGTTGGTGGGATGATCTCCAAGGTCCTATCTAGCTTTAAAATTCTATGATGCTAGGAATATGGTTTGCCCATCAGTGAAAAGTCACTGAGCCGACCTTGGGAATTGCTTCATGCCAGTTCATCTCTTTCCTCCCTTTAGTGGCAAATGATCAGAAAATGGTTTCATCTTATAAATCATGAGTGTTTCCTTGGAACTCCTCCTCCACTGCCATATAAAATCCAGTGGCCAAAATCCACTTGTGTCTGAGATAAATGTTAATAAACAGACACTTTGAGTACTTCCATGAAGTTAACTCTTGAGATTGAGCTTGCTCAGGAGTACAAAGAGGTGGCTCTGAGAAAATTTTCACTTTTATGGCGCTTTTGAAAGCCACCTGCTGGGAAATCACTTTGATCAGCACACATACACACAGAACAGATCACTTTTGGCTATTCTTATATTGTAAAGCCCCCAGTGGTGCTAAGCATTTGTGAGAATGAGAGTTGTTAGCTGGGCACAGCCTCTGTTCTGAATTATCTTTGCTGTCCTTGTCCCTTCAATCCCTCCTCCTTGCTTATTTGCCATTCACCAAAGCTCTGAACTTGATTCTGGTTGTCCTCTCAGTATGCTCTGCTCCACTGTCTGACTGGTCCCAAACCTCCTTGGGGTTTGGGTTCATTTTGATGGGGTGTCAGAGATGTATTCCAAAAGACACACACTTTCATGGTTTTCTTCTGCACAAAGAGTTCAGGTCAGATACATAGAATAAACAGACCTTCAAGCACATCTCATACTAATCTCAGACTCTTATTATCATTTGACCAGGCTTATTTTCTAGGTGACTGTAGAACAAATTACATGAATTAAATGATTTCTCTGCCCTACTAGTGATTGTATGTTCTTGATTTTCCCAAATTCTCAAATTAATATAATTTATTTATTCTTATTTAAAAAGATGATAATTTGACAATGTAAAAATAAAGAATACTGAATTTTGTATCATTGGGATACTTTTCCTTTTCTAATGATTCCTTTTGTGTCAGTTTACATACAGGAGAGATTTCTTCATCAGACTGTGCCACTGAATTCTGTTTTCAGAAATTGGAGTCCCAGTGACTATAGACCTATGTCTAATAGCACAGAAAGAATATTCAAGCTGAGTTTTTTTTTTTTTTTAAATCAAATAGTATTGTGGTATAACAACATGGTTATGTATCTTCATCAGAACCAAACCAAGAACAACAACAAAAACTCATTGACTTAAGTTCACTCCTCACATTGAAATTAGATGATGAACTTGATTGTTTGTTGAGCTGGATACTAATTGGATTAGCTTGTTTCTGTGTGTCCTTGATCTACCCATTTAGGCCCAGACACATAGGCAGGGCATTTATGAGTTTCCAGTGAACTAACAGACAGAGTTCAGTGCTAGAGACTGAGGATGTTTAGAAAACAGCAAAGAGATGGGGTTTTCCTTGGAGGGGTGTATGTGGAGTACTCCATCATGAGGCATATGATAATCACTAAGAAAGACACAGTAAAACAATACAGCCCAACCCAGAGTCAGGCAAATGAGCAGCTGCTCAGGAGCGTTGGTTAGAGTTACTTTAGCAGTGTGATAGAGATTTCTGGAAAGGCTTCTTCCTTCTTCCAGTCAAGCAGCCTTTAGAAGAAGAAAGGCTATATAAGCAGATCCATGGGGCTAGATTCAGAGATAGAAGGGGTATGCCCGGGCAGGAGCAGCCAGTTTTGAGAGGATAGGTGGAGAATGTGAACTTGGATTCTGAAGGAGGTGAGGGCATTCAGGAAGGTTCAGAAGGCCAGAGGAAGATGATGAAATCTTATTTCAGAGACATACCTGAGGAGCTGAAATTTAAAATGAAGTTAAGGACTGGTTGAATCACCTTCCTGGCTGAAAAGATAAAGGAAAGTTTCAGAAAATGGGCAAAATATATTCTAGCCTTGAGGAAAGTCAATGTATTAGTTGATTCTCATGCTGCTAATAAAGATATACCCAAGGCTGGGTAGTTTATAAAGGAAAGAGGTTTAATTGACTCATAGTTCAGCATGGCTGGGGAGGCCTCAGGAAACTTATGGTCATGGTAGAAGGGGAAGCAAACACATCCTTCTTCACATGGTGGCAGGGAGAATAATAATGAGAGCCAAGCGAAGTGGGAAGCCCCTTATAAAACCATCAGATCTTGTGAGAACTCACCATCAGGAGGACAGCAGGGGAAAACTGCCCCCATGATTTAATTATCTCCACCTGGTCCCGCCCTTGACACGTGGTGATTATTTCAATTCAAGATGAGATTTTGGATGGGAACACAGTCAAACCATAGCAGTTAACAAACCTGAACCCTGGACTCACATTGGTTCTTTTCCTTTTGCTTGCTCCGAGGTAAGGTTTTTAGTGTACAGTCCTGCTTTGTGATACTAAAAAATCCAATTCCCCTCTTTTTTTTTCCTCCCTTCCATTACTAAACTCTACTTATGGATTAGAACCAGCAACTAGGGGTCAGTCCCCACAGGGCAGATTTTTATTTTGGTGGCAGGTCAGAAGTAGGGTATTGGGTTCTCCCCTGCCCTTTCACCTCCCGGTAAGGACTGTCAGACATTAGCAGACAGATCAGCCTGGAGTCAGCTGCCAGTTCCCAGGGCACATCTGCCTGCGCTGACTTGTTTGGGATGACTTCCTTTGAGGGCAACAAACCAATTCTCAAACCTGAACCAAGTCATCTGAGCCTCCCAGAAAGGGTGTGTTTCACTTGTACTGACACAGGAAATATGATTCTTATTCTTTTGAGTAAACAGTTCTATACAGTAAAGGGTGGGGCCAGATTAGAAAACAAAAACCTAGAATTATATTGTTTATCTAGCACCAACCTCCCTGAGGTGAGCTCACTGCTCAGAATGACACCCTTCTAGTCTGACCCACCTTTTTTGAAATTTAGGGTAGCATGTACTGTCCTCTGCTCTGTTGCATCTGGAATTCACTTCTTTTGCATGCCACTTATAATCAGATGGAATCCCTTTAAGATCCCCAGATAAAACGTGTGTAGATATGTCAGTTGTTAACCTGCATTGGATTGATGCACAATTTTCATTTCTATTTAGACATGTTTTCTTGAGAAATACAGATAATACCAACACATATTCTTTAATGCTATTGGAGCTAGTGGCAAGGAACACCATTTTCTACTTTATAGTTTTAAAATTCAAACTATAAATGCGAATTACTTTTCTGTCTGATTCCTCTGGTGTAGGTTATTGTTATGCTAATTCAGGTGTATGTCTTCCCAGACCTTCTAAGTATATAAATCTTGTGTTCTTTTGAACAAATTGGATGGTTAATCCTTTAATCAGTTATTGAGAGGTTGCTACAAGCACAAAGAGAAAGCTGGACTTCTAAGCTTAGCCATTTGAAGGTCTCCATTGTTATTCATTCTGTGTTTCTCCTTTGTTGTTTTTCTTCTATTAAATGGGAAAGTTAGGCTAATCCTACAGCAAGCACTTTCCTTGAAAGTGGAAAGGTGGAACCATGGGAGGAGAAGGAGGTTCTAGTGATCTAAACCACAGGTAATGCTGCTTATGGGAGCAATCTCTTGCTCTCCCTCTTTCTGTCCCTCTCCCCCCACTTCTTCTCCTTTTACATATGTTAAAATAAAATCCTTTGCTAAATTAAATTTAAGAGAGTTTGATTGAGCAAAGAACAATCCATGAATCCAGCAGCCTCCAAGCCAGAGTAGGCTCAGAGAGGTTCCATGCCAGCCACGTGGTGGAAGAAGATTTATGGACAAAAAAAAGAAAGTGACATACAGAAAATGGAAGTGAGGTACAGGAACAGCTGGATTGGTTTCAGCTCAGTGTTTGCCTTATTTGAACAGAGTTTCAACAGTCGGCCTCCTTTGATTGACCAAAACTTGGTGAGTGGCACAAGAATAGGTTACAGTCTGTTTACACCTCCATTTGGGTTATAGTTGATGATGTGCAGAGAAACTTTTAGGCCAAACTTAAATATGTAAGGAGGCAGCTTTAGGTTAAACTTAATTTAACACATATTTTCTGAGAACAAAGATCTATCTCCCGCAGGCTAGCTGTATTTGTCATTGAGATGATCTGTTTTCTTAGCAAAGTGTTTATATGGATTATGTAGAGAACCTTTCAGTAGCATAAATAAGTAGGCTGTTTTCCCTTGATCTGTCCCTGAAAATATCAGTTGAGACTCCATTAATTGCTCAAATAGGTGAAATTCAAACACATTATCATCTGTTGGCAGCGTCTGATCTGTCATCGAGGGAGGAGGTTTAAGTTCATGTGAATGGTTAATGCTGACAGTAGAAGTACAGTGAGACTTTTGGCCCTCAGGCCATCTTTTGTAAAGGGCCCTGGCTGGAACTCTGTCCTACTTGGGTTGATGTTGGTCTCTTGTCCTACTTTGTTTCTATGGAAACATGTTCTGAATCTATATATTTACAAGGACTGGGCCCACCTTTCTGCAACTCCAGCTGACCAAAGGCACATCATTTTATAGCTTCCCTTCTCCCTAGGCTTCAATCCACAGAGTCTGGGAAGAAACTTTTTAGGGGTGCTTGCCAAGTGGAAATGGACAAGCTCCATGTGGAAATGGCACCAAGGTGGTGGAATGGCCACTGTCCACTTGGAAAATGGAAACAAGGTGAAGAAATTGGAGGAAGTGATAGACATTGAGATTCTGACTTAGAAGAAGAAAAAATTCTTTGTAAACCTTCTCCCATGGGATAAAGTTAAGATCCAAATCAGAATCTGAAGTGCCAATGGGAGTCACAGACAAATGGCATTTACATTTTTGTGACTCTGAGGATTTAAAAATGTTCTTCTTTTTAAAAAGTTGCTGCCTAAGATCTGTTTAAAATCTAAAGTACCTTACCTGATGTTCTTCCAGTGGCTTCTGTGTCTAACACAGGGCAGCTGGCGTGATCACAACTCTTTCTTTGTAGGACTTATGTTGAACAGATACAGGTGTTCATAGGATTCTGCACTGGGCTGCACAAACTTACAACGGAGGAAGAGTGCTTAGGCAACAAAAATAGAAGTTCCTCACATTGAAAATGAAATCAATGTATTTAGAAATACAGGCCTACAGTGATGTGGTAATCATAGTTACAAATTTGTGAGCATTCATGATGTTTACTACTGCAAACTGGGCATTACCGTGTACCGTTTTATAAAGGAGAACACTGAAGTTCCAATTAGTTAAGTGAGCTAGTAATAGCAGAGCAGGAGTTTACACGTTGATCTTTTGGCCACAGTGATTGTTTCAGAGATAATCATGTGCTGAGAGCTAGTCCAATGGATGATTTTAGAAATAATTGGAAAGAGAAGCTCTCTTGGGAATCCCAAAAAGTGGACGTAAGCCTGAAGCTTCTGTGATAATGTCCTAACAGGAACTTGTTTAAGAAGAAAGCCAAAGCAGAAGAAAGTAGAAGAAATGGAAAAAATGGGATCTCTGAGGACATGATTTCAACACATGGATACAGCTATGCCTGAAGCCCAGCTGCTTCTGGAATGTTTAGTTACATGAAACAGTATATTCCTTTTTTGATTTAAGCTCTTTGAGAGACTTTTCTGTCTTAAAAATGAAAAAAGAAAGGGTCTTGACTATTCTGTCCTTTTTTGCCAAACTTTCTGAGTTTCCAAGAGATTTTTTATCTCTTGCCTCAACCTCCTGAGCAGCTGAGATTACAGGCATCCACCACCAAGCCTAGCTACTTTTTGTATTTTTAGTAGAGACGGAGTTTCACCATATTGGCCAGGTTGGTCTCAAACTCTTGACCTCAGGTGATCCATTCACCTTGGCCTTCCAAAGTGCTGGGATTACAGGCATGAGCCACTGTGCACAGGCTTCTTCTACCCCTTTCTCATACCTGAAACCACAATCAGTATTGCACCATCACAATGAATGACGGTTGCTTTTTGAAACACATCAGTCCTTTACTAGACTGAAAAATTCTGCAGGGCAGGGATAATGCCTTTCTTTCAGTGTGTGTGTATGTGTGTAATTACTACCTATAGACCCAAGTTGACTCCAAATATACAAAGTAATCTTCAGAATTTACACAACAAATTCTTTAGGTAGCATTATGCATCAAGAAGATGGTTTTCCAATCCCTTCCCAGTATAATAGGGCCTTGCTTTTTAAACTTTAATATGCAAAAAAATCCTCTCAAGGTGTTGTCAAAATGTAGATTCTTTTTCAGAAGGTGTAGGGTAGGGCCAGACAATCTCATTTGAGTAGCAAAAGATTGGATATGTGTCACCAGTCCTCTTAAGGGAAGATGTCATGTCAGAACACATAAGAACATTCTCATAAATCTTTAACTTGTTAAGTGGTGAAGATACATTTTTTAAGGGCTAATCTCGAATCCAAACTTAGAGATTAACTTAATGTAATGTGAGATGCACAGAGCTATTATTTTCTTAATGTGTGTTGAATCAATGAATGTTGACACATTTCCCAAGTGATCAATGTGTGCTGTTACAAAGTCATGCATAAGTGAAAGATCCAAATGTATGTTTATTGATATAGTTTTGGATTATTCATTATAACTAGACATTAAGAAACTACCACTTGTAAAGTTTTAATGTTGCATCAAAGACTGTGCATGCAGTCTGTGGTGTTGCATCCACAATTAATTGAAAAGGCTAGTAAAGTACTTTTCCCTTTCCACATAAAACATCTGGATGAGGCTGGATTTTCTTCATATAGGTTAATGCAATTGACATATCACAACTGATTGCATGAAGAAGCAGATATAAGAATCCAGCAGATACTCTTAAGGTAGACAACAAAGAGGTTTGAAAAAATGTAAAACAGTGCTGCTTTTCCCAATAAATGATTAGTTTTGGAAAATATAGTTATTTTTCATAAAAAGATGTCATATAAACATAATGGATTTATCATTTTTTAAATGAGCTTGTTTATATTTATAAATAAAAGTGTTTTTCAGTTTTATATTAAAATATGGTAAATATTGACAGATATAATCTACATAAACAAATACTCCATGGGATCCCAATAATTTTAAGAGTATAAATTGATCCTGAGACTAAAACTTTTGACAGCTACTACTTAAGAGTAATTCATCTCTTTGGTTTCTCTCCCAATTCTGCCATACAAATATTTGAATTTGTTTAAGCATTGACTAAATTCCAGGTGCTTAATTGTTATTAACCATGTGAAGGAGGTATAATTATTAGTCTCATTTACAGTCAAGGAAATTGAGATTTACAGAGATTTAAAAACTTGCCCAGTATCTCATAGCTAGGAAGTAGTAAAGATTTGAACTTAGGTGCCTGACTCCAGAAGTTCCACTCTTAACAACCTTACAACCCAGCTCAGCTGAAAAGAAAGGTTTAAAAAAGGAAACGAATACAAGATTTTTTGTTGTTGTTGTTAACATACTACACTCTTCTTAGATAGCAGTGGTGTTACAGGTTTATTATAAAAAGATTTTTGTTGTTGTTTTGGTTATACTCCTATAACTCCTCCTGCAAGGAGGACCACATTACTTCATCTCTGTGAGCTGAATGACTTCTCCACTCCTGGTTGCAGCCTGGGAGACAAGGTCCCAAATGTGCCTTTGTCCTTAGACCACAGGCACAGATTGGCTTTGTTCCCTGATTGCCCAGCAGCTTTTCTCTCTGGCTCTTTTGTCAGCACAGTTTCCATGTCTCTTCCAAATTTGCCATTTCTCCAGTGGATGCTTGGCTCTCAGCCCACAGCTGGGCCTGAATAAGCACATGGAGCACAGGGACTCCGTCAAGTGCACACATGGCAGCAAAGCCACCCACTGGGCTCCTGATAGGGTGAATTGCACAGCCCAGTGACTTTTCCAGGAGATGTTCTCCTCTGGCTCTTCCAGAGCCATAGTCATGCCCATGTAGGCTCAGGAAACAGGAGCCCTCTGGGTCATGTGATAATTGATGGTCACCTGGTCACCACTGTTTCATGCTGTAAACATGAAGTCTGGAGATGCCTTGACTGGAGGGTCTCGGTTTGTGTAACGACAAGCGGCAATTCAAGGCACACCATCTGGAAAATTCTCCCATTATATAAACACTGTAAATATTTATTTAAACTCCCCCCACCTCCCACTGCCATTTCAGAAGCAAATTATTCAAGAGGCTAGATTTTTACACATAGTGTACGTAAAGAATACTATGGGCAGTGAGAGTGTAAACATCCCAGCCGTGCAATGTAACTCTTAGTAGAAATTACTCTCCTTGGGACTGAGATGGCATTTCAGATTAGAAATCGTGATTTATGGTGCTTAACCAATTTGCTCAAAGTCATACAGTTAGTAAATGACTTTGGAGTCAGACAGAATTTGGATTAAATTCCATTCTTTTTAGTTATCTGTGCAATTTCTGCATGTTGCTTAATGTTACTGAGACTTGAGTTTTTTATCTATGAAATGGGGATAGGAATGCTGTGATGATTAAATAAAATAAGGAATTTCAAGTTCTGAGCACAGTGTCTGGTGCATAACATGTGCTCAATAAATTTTCTATAGTGATCATTGCACTGTTATCTATTTTATTATTTTACAACTCTTGTCTGTTCTCATGACCATTCCTCTACCCACTGGTGCTGTGAACAGTAAGTTGTCTTTGCTCAGTCAATGCCTAGGTCAATGCTTAATATTTGGGGTTCTTAATAACTGTTTTGAACGAGTGAATGAATAAAAGAATGAACAAATAATGAGATCATGACGAGATTTTTATTGATCAGTGAATTTCTAAATGGAAATGCTGAGAAATCTTGGTGGAATTATCGGAGGCTCAGCAATGACTGCTTAGTGTGAACAGTGAGGAACAGGGTGAAAGAACGTCCTTGGGCGGGAAGAAATCCAGAAGGCAGAACCTCTGGCTCACTCATGGGGGCATCCATGCACTGCCTCTGACTGATGACAAACCTTTCCTGGAGGGCTATTAAAATGGTTATATATTTAGGTAACTTTTGAACTAGGTGTTGTGCAGGGAAATAGGAAGTTTCTTTGACCTTTGAAAATCTGTCCCTAATTGAGTTTCTCTGGTTAGGAAACGATTCCTCTGGATTAACTAGTATTTAGGGTAGTATGACTACAGTTAAAAAAACAAAGACCCAAATGTGCATTTCTTGCTCTTTAACCACATTGGGAAGGAAAATATGTATTAATACATAGGATGGCTATCTTCCATTAAATAATTCAGAGAATCTAGGTTAAGAGAGGTTTGCCAGATCACCTGGGGGTTGTCTCTCTTCCAGTCAGCTGAATGGGGAAAGGAACATAGGCTGCACGGAAGGTTTCTTAATAGCAGCACTCTTGTC
This sequence comes from Cacajao melanocephalus, assembly GCA_963573385.1. NCBI lineage: Eukaryota > Metazoa > Chordata > Mammalia > Primates > Pitheciidae > Cacajao > Cacajao melanocephalus. The sequence goes on from CAUYLG010009465.1 coordinate 22,586, forward strand.
TATGTTTCATTGGCCAGAATGACCACACCAGACTGCAAGGGACTCTGGGAAATGTAGTGTCTGGCTGGCACTTTCTAGTAACGATGTGCAATATATGAGGAGGAATATAAATATGTTGTGAACCATGAGCTGTCTTTGCCATACTTTCAAGGAGACAATACCTCTGGGAAGGATGGTTTAGTGTAAATTAGTTTGTCCTTGCCAGACAAAGGAGATCCTTAACAGGAAGGTTTTATCCTAGAAAAGGTTGGGGTAAAAGGTTCAGAGCCATCAAAGCTGAGCAGTGTAGTCCAGCTGTGGGAAAGAGAACGGGGCAAGCCTATGTCCTGTGGTCCTGGACTCCTCAATGTGAGAAGTGATGCTTCAGGACAGGATAGAAATATAAGATAGAGGCATAAAGGTGACTAAGTCACACTTTGCCAAGGATAAGAAATGGCTGCCCTCCAAGGAGGAAAATGGTGCTTGTGGGCGGCCTTTGCAATAAAGCACTTACAAGCCATTTGGGGGCTCTGCTCAGGTGCCTCAAGCTGTGGGGAAAGAATAAGGACATGTTTCCCCCATACTACTTTTACCCTTTCAAGAAGGAGAGGCAGGCTCATTATGTCTCTAGGTGGATTTTATAGTTCTGGATTTGAGCCTACAAGTTGCATGTGGTTTTCAAATACTTATTTTATCACACTCCATGATTACCTCCATTATATGTGGCTAACATTGAGTCTTTTCAGATTTAGTAGGGATATAAAAGATTTAAATAAGACCAATATCAGATGTGTCTGGGATTCCATTTCTTGCATGCACACTGTAAAGAAATGCTGATGAAAAATATTTGAGTTCCAAATTCTGCCACCCCAAATCCTACAAATATGCACATTAAAGCCCCATAATCCCATAAAAGCCTTTTTACTTGTAAATAACACTATCTTGTTTTCCATCTCAAATTTCTTCTCCTGTAATTACACAATATTTGGTTTCCCCTTTTTAGGCAATTCAAATTAAAACTTATTTCATTTCATAATTACAAACATTCATTTTGAGTAAAGACTAATCTGACGGGAATTTGGTTCCAGTGATATTGTAACCCAGACTTATAATAGCAAAGCAATCCATCTCCTGACTAATGTCTTGGAATTTTTTACAACTCTACTTCAGCTAAACATTTGCATTTGGAAAGTTTTATCCTTTTCCTTGAAATAATAATGCTTTATTAAGAGCACTGTGTGATTTGATTTTTTTTTAAAATAATGATTTAAATCAAAGACTTTAAGATATAAAGAATTTAAAGGGTGAGCCATTCCACTTTCTTAGTTTTGGGTTATTTTATAACTCCCATGAGCTTTAGAGTGAAACGTTGCTTAGAAAATGTTCATTATTAAGTTAGGTTTCAACCGTTTCCTGAAAAAGGAGAAAGAAAATATTCTTTGTCTGGGTATCATAATAGGTGATAATTTTTAAATACTAGATAAAGTATATGTTACTGCTATTCTGAGTATAGATAGAATTGAGTAAGATCATGGCTGACTGATCGTTTTGTCATAGAGAGTTAATATCTAGGAAAACACAGTGTTCATTAACTAAAATGAGAGAAAAATGTCAAATAGAGTATTTGCAGGGTGATCATGGCTTATCCATTAAAGTGTAAAAACCACTCCAAAACATGGTGGTTAAAAACAGTGATTCATTATGTTGATTACAACGATTCATTCCTCTCCTGCGTCCTGGGGGTTGATGAACTCAGCTGGGCGGTTCTTGCTTGTTGAGGTCCCTCACGTGGTTTCAGTCAGATAGTTGCTGATGTGGAGACATCTGAAGCTTCTACTCCTCATATGTCCAGCCCTGAGGCTGGAACACCTGGGGGCTGTTGGTCATTTCTCTCTCCAGTGGTCTCAATGTGTGGCTAGCTTGGTCTTGTGCACAGCATGGGGTGTCTCATGTTGTGAAGAACTGCAAGTAGTAGTCAGTTTTCTCACATGGCAGCTTGCTTCCCTCCCAAGGAAGTGCTCTAAGAGACCAAGGCAGGTGCTGCAAGGTTTTTGTGAGCCTGGCTTTGGAATTCCTGGAGGATCACTTCTGCTTCATTCTGTCTGTTGTGAGTAAGTCATGGGGTCAGTTCAGTTCAATGGAAGGGGATTACCTACAGTTGTGAGTAGAGGAATGCACAGGTCATTGGAGGGCCATCTTTGGAGACTGCTGACCACAATCATCAAGCAGTTGGTTCGTTTGACTACTTAGATTATTTTAATAGGTGAAATGATCACACTAAATCACAAGTGTTTGTATTCAGAAGGATTTGAAGTTTGCAGGAGCAAAGGGAGCAGAGGAAGTTTCTTCGATAGGTCTACCTCACAACTCTTTGTATAACCTGTGAGTGTGTGTGAAAGAGAGAGAGAGAGAGAGAGAGAGAGAGAGAGAGAGAGAGATTTGTGGAATTTTAGATTACTTTGACTACAGTTGTACAATTGAGCCCTGAACAATGTGGGTTTAGGGACACTCATCTCCTCACAGTTGAAAGCCCACATATAACTTTGGTTCTCCCAATAGTTAACTACTAATAACCTGTTGACCAGAAGCCTTATTGATAACATAAACAGTAGATTATCATGTAAATAGACTGGTATGTAGATTTGTTTTATGCATTCATGACATACCTAACTTTTCCTAGGTTTTGTGGCTCATCTTTGAGTTTTTTCAAATTGTTGCAAATCATTAAAGATTTTCCCAAAATATTTATTTTAAAAAGCATTCAGATAAATTGTCCCACACAGTTCAAACTCATGTTGTTCAAGGGTCAAGTATAGTTTGATTGAGAAGGAGAGAAATATTAAGTGCTTCCGTTGTGCCAAGTTTTGTGCTACACACTTGAAGCATTTAATATGATTATTGGGAAACTGGTAGGTTAGTGGTCATGTTCAAATCCTTGGTGGCTTTGAAACTCACAAGGGTGAGTTACTTAACTTCAGTCGGCCTCTGTTTTATGATGTGTAACATATTTGAGGGGCTTTTGTTCATGGAGCGAAGCAGTCAGTTCCTTTTGCACTTTTTCAGTATCCAGTTTATTAGCATTATGAATGTATTAATCAATGAGTATTTTTAAAAATAAAAAAGCTTAGCATTCCTCTAACTCTTTATATACTATTTATACAACAAATAAATTAAAAGTTATGAATTTAACAAATTATATTTTCTCAAATATGTAAATAATTACTGGTTAAATCTAGGATTTCTAAATATTTAATTAAAATTATAAGTCTAACATCGTATTCTTGTAAATGTTTTAAACACTTTAGAAAGCAGACAACACTCATACAATATTAATGATTTTATGGTACTAATCAAGAATCTTACATGAAAACCTGGTATAAAAATGTTAATACATCTGTTTGTTTCTTCATTATCTCTATTCTAATACTGTTTGCTTTTCACCTGGGAGGTTGATTTGGTACATTTACTCATTTGGAGATTCAGATGACCTTCCCAGACCTATTGATGTTGTAGAGACAGGATAATGTTTTTGTTCTCTGCCCCTTCCCTCAGAGCTCCATAACAGCTTCCTCTGTTATGGTCTACATGTATACCCCTAAAAAACATGTGTTGGAACTTAACTGTGAATGTGACAGTATTAAGAGATGGAATCTTTAGGGATGATTAAGTCATGAAGGTGAAGCCATTATTTTTAATTTATTTTTATAATTTATTTATTTACTTTAAGTTCTGAGGTACATGTGCAGATTGTGCAGGTTTGTTACATAGGTATACACGTGCCATGGTGGTGGCTTGCTGCATCCATCGCCCTGTCATCTACATTAGATATTTTTCCTAATGCTATCCCTCCCCAATCCCCCCATCCCCTGCTTTTCCTCCCCTGGCCCCTACCCCAGGCCCTGGTGTGGGATGTTCCCCTCCCTGTGTCCATGTGTTCTCATTATTCAACACCCACTTATGAGTGAGAACATGCGGTGTTTGGTTTTCCGTTCTTGTGTCAGTTTCCAGCTTGATCCATTTCCCTGCAAAGGACATGAACTCATCCCTTTTTTATGGCTGCATAGTATTCCATGGTGTATATGTGCCACATTTTCTTTATCCAGTCTATCATTGATGGGCATTTGGGTTGGTTCCAAGTCTTTGCTATTGTGAACAGTGCCATTATTAAAGGACTCGAGGGAATGGGTTCCCTTTCTTTCACTCTTTTGTCATGTTCAGACACCTAAATGGTGCCATTTATTAGAAATATGTCTTCACCAGACACCAAACTTGCTGGCATCTTGATGTTGGACTTACCAGCTTCCAGAACCATGATAAATAAATTTCTAGTGTTTATAAATGACCCAATCTGTGGTATTTTGCTATAGCAGCACAAATGAATTAAGATAGCTACCCTTTTTCTTCATATCAATTGTTATCAGCTGATATGCATATTTTATATGTATTTTTTGTCTGTATATCCATGCAAGAATATAAAATCTACGTGGACACATTTTTTTTGTCTGTTCTATTCCCTGCTGTGTTCTTAATGTTCAGAACAGCACCTAGAGCATAGAAGTTGGCCACAAAAATATTAAATAAACTGATGATGAATTTTGGACCATGATATTAATTAGCCTATGAGTTAAGTGTTTTCTCTGTAGAGATTCCCAGGTGGGCACACTCTGATCTAAGTCAGGTGCTTTCCATTATATGATGAACTGTTCAAATTATTGCCTTTGACTGAGGTCAAGAATTTCTCCTGAATCACACTGATTTGTAGCCTATATTTATAGAAAGTAATGTAAGTCCATTTTAGAGCTGCTTGCTTTGAACTGGAGCCTAGATTATGTTAGACTAAAATCTAAAATTTTGAGTCACTTTGCTGCCTTGCAATGGCAAATTTCTTTCTCATTGGCCATGAAGACCTGTAGTATTGAAACTATATCACAATGTTGAAGAATTAGATGGGATAATCCACATTAGGTAAGTGGAAGAGCACCTGACAGATATTAAGATCTCAATATTATTATTCTTATCAATAGTGCTGTTTTCAATGGTCCTTGCTACAAGGCCATTTGTTTTCTTATTGGTGTTTCTGAGGAATTCCTTAGTCCAGTCTGAATGACAAGATATGTTACAAGTTATTCATAGAAATAGTTACTTGACAGCAAACCTGTCCATTATATGTTATACCTATAGAACCAAATGCTGTATCTCTCACAATGAGCTGATAAGCAAATATAGGAAAATAAATAATTTCTAGAGTAACAAAGGGTTATCTGCTCTCAACTTTTCCTTTTTTGCACAGATCCTTGGTCTATAGAGTGTATGAGTACAAATGTATAGGAAGCTAATATTTGTTGATTGCATCGTATGTGCCAGGAATTTTGCTATTTTTTATTTATTATAACTAATAGCCAACTGAGATATGAGCTTTTTCTTAAAGATATGCCTTTTTTTGTTTGACATGTATTTTATGGATATGGGGACTAAGGCCTAGCTAGAAGAGTGAAAAAGGCTAGGCACGGTGGATTATGCCTTTAATCCCAGCACTTTGGGAGGCCAAGGCAGGTGAATCACTTGAAGTCAGAAGTTCAAGACCAGCCTGGTCAACATGTTGAAACCGTGTCTCTACCAAAGAATAAAAAAAATTAGCCAGGAGTGATGGCACACACTTGTAATCCCAGTTACTAGGGAGGCTGAGGCAGGAGAATCGCTTGAACTGGGGAAGCAGAGGTTGCAGTGAGCCGAGATGATGCCACTGCACTCCAGCCTGAGCGACAGAGACTCCATTTCAAAAACAAAAACAAAAAAAGAAAGGTGAAAAAAACCATCCTAAAGTCACGTAGCTAGCAAGCATCAGAATAAGAGTTAGAACTCAAATATGACTCACATAAGGCCGACTGGTTTTTTTCACTGGACCTTGCTTTGGGGGAAGGGCAGTGCTTCTGTAGAAAATACGTTGTTATGGCTTTGACTGCTCAATTATTTTTTCAATACCATCCAATATGAGTTTATCACTTAGCCTCTACACAAGTTTTATTAAGTAAATTTTCCAAATGAAAACTTGAATCCACTATGGCCAGATACCTGTTGCCAAATATACGAACACAAATGGCATTTATTTGTTGAATATAATGTAAAATTATTTAAATATAATAACAGTTTGTTATGCTAACATGTAATTATGCTAGTACTTCAAGAAGATAAAGTCCTAGACATGGAATCACAAGTATACACATTTTAAAATTAAATGGATATTGTAAAATTATCCTCTATAATAATTGTAATAATATACCCCTCAAAATTCTTTTGCTTGTATAGATGTTTCCAACCATTTAAGTTTTTAACCACTATTCTAGACACAGTCTACTTTAATATGTATTAATTTGTTAGTGATATTGTGTGTCTTTTTCTTTATTAGCCATACAATTTCATGTCTTCTATGAATTCTTGTTCATTTTTTTGCTCATTTTAATGGTAAGGGTGTTTTCTTACTCATTTTTAGGAGATTTTCTTATACTTGAGATATTAACCCTACCTATTATATGTGTTACAGATTATTTTTTCACATAGTCTATCATTTGTCTTTCAACTTTGGCTACAAAATTAATTTTTCTAACAAAATTATTTCTAGAATAATTTTAATTATTAACATAAATAACAATTTATATGATCATAACTTATATAAATAATTATAACAATATAATTTGTTATGAATGCTGGTCTGATAACAATATTCAATAAACATCTGTTTAATGAATGAGACAATATTCACAGAACTATCCATCCTTAAGGAAAAAAATACCTAATTCAGTATATGAGAGAGTTAACCATGAAAGACATAACAATAAAATTTTTAATTGACCAAGAGTATAAAAATATACCTTAAACAACATAATTTTTGGAGAAATTGGCCACAAATTAGAACACAAATAGAAATATTTGAGACAAATATACTCAAGAGAGGAGCATCACACACTGGGGGCAGTTGTTAGGGGGTAGGGGAAGGACAACAGGGGATGGGGAGGGTGGGGAGGGATAACATGGGGAGAAAAACCAGATATAGATAATTGAGGGATGGAGGCAGCAAACCACTTTGCCATGTATGTACCTATGCAACAATCCTGCATTATCTGCACATGTACCCCAGACCCTAAAGTACAATAAAAAAAAAGAAAAGAAAAACAAAAGAAAGAAATTCTGTAATTTGCAACAATAGGGATAAACCTGGAGGACATTATGTTAAATAAAATAAGCCAGGCACAGAAAGACAAATACTACATGATCTTACTTTTATGTGAAATCTAAAATAAGGTGAACACATAGAAGTAGAGGGTGGAATGCTGGTTTCAGAGCTTATGGGTTGGAAGAGGTGGTCAAATATTATGAAATTTTAGTTCAATTGGAGAAATAAGTTTACAGCATAGTGACTACAGTTAGTAACAATGTGTCGTATTCTTGAAAATTTCTAAAAGTAGATTTTAAGTGTTCTTACCTTGATTTAGTCATTACACAATGTATCCATATTTCAAAATATCATGTTATGCACAAAAGTATATACACCTTTTGTCAATTTTAAAAATATATAAATACTTTTTTTAAAAAACAGCTACAATTAGATGCAGCAGTCTGCTGTATAGCAGCAAGGTGAAAAGATTTTCTAAACTGTGAATAGCAGCAAAACTGGAATACTATCTTGAACTCCATCTTCTCCTCACAAGGAGTTTCCTGAAAAGTGCCTGTGTATTGAAATTCACTTCATTCAATAATGAGACAGAGGAAGGAACCAAAATAGTATGAAAAACATATCCTGTAGACTTCTATTTCTGGCCAAGATGGAGTAACAGGGAACAGATTTATTTTTCTGGCTTAATCAAGGAAACTGGAAAAAATATGTAAAATATATAATAAAACAATAGTTTTTAAGACAATGGACAACAAGCAAAAAGGGGCAGCAATCCCTGAGATAGAAGAAACAAGTGATGTGAGCTTTGAGATTGTCTGTTTACTGACCTGAGTGTTTCCAGGCCACAACACAGGCAGAGTAAACCAAGAAAAATGTAGTATGGTTCCTAAGTCAAGGAGACAGAGGTTAGGTACAGGAATTCCAGGGCAGCTAGAGTTCATGAGACAGAGAATGAACAAGAGAGTTGTACAGTGAGAGAACACCAAACATCTGCAAAGGGTCCCCACTAATCAGTTTATGTGTTAAGAAACTATGAGAACTGAGGAAAGTGCTACCTAGAAGAATTAGAAGCTCATAGTTCAAGACTTACACAAGACTATGGAGATTGCCCCTCCATATCAGCCAGAATAAAAATCTCCAAGATTAACAGGGCAGTTGGTAGAGTATACTTGCCTCCATAATGCAGAATAATTAGCCCCAGAATAACTATTGGTGTGCTATCTAACAAGGTTTCCAACCTAACAAAGCTTAAAATATAAACCTGAAATGATGCAATTCACAATGGCTAAATTTTATTTAAAAAATACTAGGCATGAAAAAGACAAAGGAAGCATGATTTTAATGAAAATGAAAAAAATAATCAAAATTGATCCAGAACTGACACATATATTAGAATTAAAAGACAAGAACATTAAAACATTTATTATAACTTCATTCTATATGTTGAAAAACTACAAACATGAGATATACAGAAGACTCAAATCAAGCCAACAGAAATGAAAACTACAATGTTTGGGTAATAAATATACTAGATGAAAACATCAACCTGGCAACTGTGGATCTGTTTAGTATCTACAATTTGACTTTTCCAGAATGTCATATAAGTGGAATCATACACTACATAGCCTTTAAATTGTGGCTTTTTATTTATCATAATACACTCAAGATTCATCAATATTGTTACATGTATCAGTAGTTTTCTCCTTTTATTGCAAATATAAAGGAGGTAAAATAAATATTTGTACAGAAGATTTTGTAAACGTCTCTTTGGAGGCCTTCATTTCTATTGGGCAAATACCTAGGAATGAAAATGCTGAGTCATATGCTATTTCTTTAACTTTATAAGAAACTGCCAAATTATTTTCCAAAATGGTTGTACCATTGTACATTCACACTACTAAGAAACGATGATTCTAGTTGTTCTGCACACTGATCAGGTATTTTTGTTTTAGTTATTCTAATAAGTGTGTAATAATGAGTTCTCTTTGTTTTAGTTTGCATTTCCCTGTTACCAAACAGTGTTGAATATGTTGAAATTACATTGAATAATGATGCTGAAAATATGTTCATGCACTTGTTTCTCAATTATATTTCTTCTTTGGTCAAGTATCTATTCAAATCATTTACTCATTTTAATTGAGTTCTTTCGGTCTTATTTTGAGTTGTGAGAGTTTTTTACATTACTAATTTTGTCTGTTACATGTTTTGCAAATATTTTCTCCAAGTCTATGTCTTACCTTTCATTTTTGTAACATTTGATAACACAGAGGGCATATGAGGGGTGTTATTTTAATAAAAATAAATTTACCAATATTTCCTTTTATGTTTTTCAATTTTTGAGTCCTGCTTTAAAAAACTTTGTCTCATTGAATACCTTAAGACCTTATTGTACATTTATTTTAAGAAATGTCATAGCTTTACCACCTGCATACATATGTATTATACATTTTGAGATAATATTTCTATGTGGAGTGAGGTAATTTTTGGGTTTATTCCTTTGCATATGGATGTCTAATTAGTTGCACATTATATGTTAAAAGACTATCGCTAACCCACAGTGAATTGCTTTGGCATCTTTATGAAAAAATAATCAACCACAACTGAATGTGTCCATTTCTATTATTCTCTATTCTGATTTATTGATCTTGTGTCTATCTTTCAAACAATATGACATTGACTTCATTATTAAAGCTTTATAATAAGATTTGAAATCAGGTAATGAGTTCTCCAACTTTGCTATTGTTCAAAATTGTTTGTCCATTCTAAGTTCTCTCTTTCAATATGAATCCTATAAGGAGCTGGTCAATCCCTAACTAATAAACAAATATTACTGGATTTACAATTAGAATAGCATGGAATCTATAGAATTGGGGAAACTGACATTTATTCCAACATAGAGTCTTCTAATCTATGACTATGTTGTATCTACATGGTGTATCTCCTTTGATTTCTATCATTGGAATCAATATTTTGTCATTTTCAGAATACAAATATTTTACATATTTTGTTATAGTTATTTCTGCTTTTCATGTTTCTAGTTCTTCTGAACCTATTATATTTACATTTAAACTTCCAAGTGTTCATTCCCAATATATACAAACATAATTTATCTTTTTAATCTTGTATTATATAAAGTGATTAACTATTTTATTATTTTTACTAGTTTTTTGTGGATTTTTTGGTATTTTCCAAGTAGATACAAAGTCATCTCCAAGTGGAAATGTTTTTGTATTTTCCTTTCTAATGTGTATGCCTTTTATTTCTTTTTATTTGCCTTAGTGCACTAAGAGCTACATGATCCCAAAGAGAATGCAATCAGCCCTTTACCATAAAGTACGATATTGCAAGTAGGTTTTTTTGTAGACTCCCTTTGTTGGATTAAAGAAGTTGCCATTACTTCCTAGTACACTCAGAGTTTTGTGTTGTTTTGTCTCTGTTAGTGTGAGTGGATGCTGATTTTTTTCAAATACCTTTTCTGTATCTATTGAGATGATTATGTGACCTTTCATCTATTGATATGGTAAATTTTATAGATTGATTTAAGTTAAAAAAGACTTAAATTCCTGCAATAAACCCCACTTGATCATAATGTATTATCATTTTAATATATAGTTGAGTTTAATTTGATAATATTCTTAAAGATTTTTGAAAATATGTTTATGAGGATACTGGTCTGTAGTTTTCTTGCAATATCTTTGATTTTAGTATCAAGGTAATGGTGGACTCATAATTGACTCATAAAATAAGTTGGTAAACAGTTTTATCTTCTTCTACTGGAAAAGTTATATAGGATTTGAATTCATTCTTCCTTAAATGTTTGTTTGGTAGAATTTTCCAGTGAAATAAACTAGGCCTGAAGATTTCTTTGTTGGAAGTTTTTTAACACTGAATTTATTTCCTTTAGTATAGAACTCTGGATGACAAAATCCCAATATAATCTCCAAAAGTTCTTTCCCTGGTGTAAATGCCCTATATAATGCCCTTGAGTATGAGATGAACCTGTGCATATGATGAAATACCATTCATGTGATTATGTCACATTAGATGACAAAATAGTGTCTATCTTGAGTGAACCAAAACTAATTTGGTAAGTTTTAAATTTGGTAAATTTTAACACCAAAATTTTATTCAGCTGGTCACAGAAGAGAAAGGCATAGAGGCAGGCACATATGACTAGTCTGGAAGAAAGCAAACATCCATAATGTAAACTATACAAGATACATCAACAGCTAGGAGTTGAATGCAGTTCCCAGCAAATAACTAGTAAGAAAATGGAAACCTCAGTCCTATAACCACATCCTTTCCAGTATTTGTTACTGCCTTTTAGATAAAAGCCATTTTATCTTAAAAAAAAAAAATAAGAGTTCTACTTTTCATTCTTCAAGGAACCTCCATGCTATTTTCCATAATTCAAACCACCAGCACTTATTTATGAACTAGTTTGGGACATGAGGAAAGAAGATAAATCAAAGATGATTCCTAAAATTTTGGCCTACACTATTGGGTGAACAATACTGCTATTCTGAGATGAGGAAAATTTGAAGGGAAGCACATAGGGTGGGAAGTAGATCTACATTCTAAGTTGACCATGTTGGGTTTGAGTTGTCTATCAGACATTGAAACAGAGATGCCAATAAGGCAGTAGATGTAAAAGTCTAGGGTTCAGGGGAGTGGTAAAGATTGACCATATAAACTGGATGAACCTCAACCTATAGATCATATTAAAGTCGTGGCTATGGTAATTACCATTTAGTAGAAAAAAAGACAAAGACAGTCAAGGGGTGCTTCAATATATGATGGAGAAGGGTAGGTTAGAAAACATGACTAAAAAAGTGACTGGTGAGATAGCAAGAAAATGAAGTGAGTGTGATATTACAGAAGCACAGAAAAGCAAGTGTTCTGATAAGGAGAGAGAAGTCACTTCTGCCAAACGATGCTTGCAAGTCAAGTAAGATGATGACCCATCTTGGTAAGCAGTCCTTCAAGAAAATATTATAATGCAGGGAAGATTTCTTTGGTCACCAGACTATCTTTTAATGTAGTTAAAGCTTGTAGACTTTGGTTAATAAAGCTTGTGGATAAAAATCTATATTAAACTTGCCTGAAGTTAGAAGCCACTAATACATTTGAAGTTTAAGCATATGACAGAAATATAACTATATCTGAAAAAGCTTTGGTGGATTCATTTTGCCAAGGGAGTCACAACCCTTACTCATCTGAACCAAGAGGAGCAAGAAACCAGCTGACCTCGTGAAAGGGAGGTCTGCATGAATGACCATCTAACTTAAGACTAAAACCTATACACTTGGTCCTTGTTGCTATTATTGCACCTCCTGCCTAGACATTTTTAGAATAACTATTAGCCTCTCTTCAGTCAGTATGTCCCAAGTCTCGCCTGATGATATAGTGAGCTATAATCTTTAGATTTTTTACTTGACTTAAAATCATTTTTTTCAGCTCTACTATGACTCACAAGAAGCAACAGCAATATTAAAACTTGCCCAAACTTTGCAATCTGGGCATCTGAGATTGTAGGTTAAGACAAGTTCTAAAGAAATAAATTGTCTACTGTCTCCAATTATAAAACTAGAAAATTATCTTTGAACATAATAATACAGAAATTAAAAAGAAAAGCTGAAAAATTAAGTCTAGTGAAGAAAAGGTAAGGTCAACAGATGAAAGGCCCCATAAAGCTTGGGGAATTATCAAATGAGAATAGTAGACCAAGAAAGCTGAAAGGCTGAGAAGTGATCATGAGAATGAAGCATCTGAAATCAAGAATATAGAAGCAGGATAGGTATTGGTGATGATTATGGCAGTGGTTGGTTACGGAAGATACAGAAAACAAAAATTAACATCTAGGAGTTTAACAAAATGAGAGACTTGTGCTAACTAGATCCTCTAGGTGGATATTGAAGTTTCCAACAGTGACGACGAGTCATCATGAGGTTAATGAGAATGTGGGATGAGACACATTACTTGGCACTAATTGAATACAATAAATAAGAAATAGGGAGAGCCTAGGATGGCATGAGAATTTCTATTTGGAGATATTAGGCTGATGGTGATGTCACTAGTCAAAGCTATGTAACTTAGAACACAAATCAGAGATGATCAGGTTTCTGCCTTCCTGTCAGCCCCGTATTTCCCCTTCCCACCCCAACCCTTACCAGCAAGCACACACATATGCATGCACACATGGAGTTTAGGAAAAGAACTCTGAACATAACAATCAGGTATCCTAGACTTTAAATAAATATTTTCAAGCATTTTCTATGAAAAATATGTATAATCACTTGGTCTAAGAGAGTAGACAGTAGTCCAAGAAAATGAGCTTCTCAGGAAGGGAAGTAGGAAGAAATGAAAGGAGGAAAGGAGTGAGGAAAAGACAGAGGGAAGGAGAGAGGGAAAGAGGAAGAGAGGGAGGGAGGAAGGCTGGAAGGAGGAAGATTCTGACAACAGAATCACAAACAACGCAAGGGAGAAAAAGAAACAGATTCAGTTTAAAAGCACAGAAAAAGAGGATTAAATCAGTATTTAAAGCAGATGGTATGTTAACAGATGGCGAAAGAAAAAAAAAAAGCACAGAAATTCTCAAGTCCTATTTTTCTTTAATCCTCTCTATCAAAGAATCAATCCTTAAAACTGCAAATGGAAGAGCAAACAAGACAGTGAAGTAATTGAAGTTCAAAGGCCAGGATGTGTGATTCGGTATGCCAATGCAAGAAGTGCTGAGTATGAATCATTAATGACCAAAAGATCATTAAATTTAGTAGAAGAGGTTATTAGACCAACTCAGAAGGATATGTTTTTCATTGGAAAAGGGACTGTGAATATATATTTGGAAATATTTGGTGTGTTATGCTAACAGAAATAAAACAAATAAGAATAGCATAAATGAATCAACAAAAATGCCTCAATCACAATTGAAGACTAAATCGTGATAATAAGAAAACTACATAGTGTTGACATTCTTATCACTGCAAGAAAGAGGGATAAACAGGGAGTGGTTTGTGCACAGGACGATTGAGATCAGATAAATGAAGATATGAGTTATTGATCAAAGTAAATTGCTTTGAGCTTGAGTTCTTCTTGGGCATAGTACCTGCCTGCCATTCTTCTAGAGTGCAAACCTAATGCAAATAAACTTTCCAGTCTATCAATCTAGATACCTTGCTGTAATAGTGTTAGGGCTTGCTTTTCAGGAAGCTATCATAAGGAGCTTGCATTGTTACCACTTTGCCTTGTTATTTACCCAGTTCACTGTGACTCCAATAATATGTGTAACTTAGATCTTCCAGAAACTCAGTGCTGTGAAATTGAAAACTGTGTTCAAACATGATCTCTTGTTGTATTAATTAAAAGAGTACATAGTTCAAGTCCCTAATACAGATCAATTATACTGCCAAGATGCTGAAAGAACATAAAGACATTGTCATAATTGTTTTACAGAATATGTGAAGACTAGTGGAATATACAATTAATATTAGAGATTGAACACTGGCAAAACCCACTTCTAAAACTATGTTGCTGAGACCACCAAAGACTCCTAACCAATCATTCAAAATGCTTACCTTCCAGTCCTCAATCAAGTAACAAAGAGACCATTCTATTTATCTAAATTCCTTTCTCTCTTAGCTCACTGGGTACCTCACATTCCTAATTCCCCCACCTCTCTATTCCATTATTCTAAGTCTTCTTTTCATTTGTCATGCTATATTAGTCCTACATCAGTCTCTAAGTAATTCTTCATTTTATCTGCTTAGTCCCAGATCTTTTCCTTCTCTCTGGATAGTCTCCTCCTGAGCTACAGATTTCTGTTCCCAAGTATACCTTGTTATCCATGAGTATTGCAAATATAACATACTCTAATACCGGCACAGAAATTGCCTCTCCACCTCTGTAAATTGTATCACTATCAATCTATTCTCCTACTGGAAATTTCAGTTTTTCTTCACTTATTTTATTCCCCACAATTATTGTACTTCCAAATCAGACATGTCTACTGAATCTAATGTCTTCTCTTCAAATTCATTTTATTGCCTCAATTTAACCCTTCAGCATCTCCTACATAAATTTATATTGACCCTTCTACCTGATCCCTCTATCATTGGCCCTTACCTGCTCTAGTTCGTGTCCACATCATCTGCAGCACTTTCTTCTTCAAGTAATCTTACAATACTCCTCCCTAGATTAAACTACCTGAGGCCAGGCACTGTAACATTAAAATGTTGTTTTCCCAGCACCTAGAGCAATGCCAAACAAACACTACATTCTCAATAAATAATGGAGCAATAGATATGGAGGGTCCACTGTCAGTACAGCCAGCCACCTTCATGAGTCACTGTTTTAAATACAATGTCCCTCAAAATTCAACAGCCCTCCGTGCCAAAAAATGCTAACTAAACTAGGTATTGATGGAACATATTGCAAAATAACAAGAGCTATTTATGGCAAACCCACAGCCAATAGCATACTGAATGGGCAAAAACTGGAAGCATTCCCTTTAAAAACTAGGACAAGACAAGGATGCCCTCTCTCCCGACTCTTATTCAACATAGTATTGGAAGTTCTGTCCAGGGCAAGCAGGCAAGAGAAGGAAATGAAGGGTATTCAATTAGGAAAAGAGGAGGTTAAATTGTCTCTGTTTGCAGGTGAAATGATTGCATATATATAGAGAGAAAACCCTAAAGATTCTACAAAAAAAACCGACTAGAAATAATAAATAAATTTACTAAAGTTGTAAGACACAATATCAATATACAAAATGAGTAGCACACTGATGCACCAATAGTGAAACACCTAAGAAAGAAATCAAGAAAGATACT
>CAUYLG010009466.1:0-98577 GCA_963573385.1 Cacajao melanocephalus
TCCAAGCAGTGTGACATCAATGCACATACTCCAAACACTGCCAATTATCTCTCTGTAGCAATACAGCTAAAGCAAGACAATGTTAATCAAAAAGTGAACACCATTGTAAACAGTGCTGCAATGAACATATGTGTGCATGTGTTTTTATAATAGAGTGATTTATAATCCTTTGGGTATATAAAATGCCTATCAATGATAGACTGGATAAAGAAAAT
The DNA here is from genome assembly GCA_963573385.1 of Cacajao melanocephalus. Classification (NCBI taxonomy): domain Eukaryota; kingdom Metazoa; phylum Chordata; class Mammalia; order Primates; family Pitheciidae; genus Cacajao; species Cacajao melanocephalus. Next base: position 216 of record CAUYLG010009466.1, read on the forward strand.
GTTGCACATATACACGATGAAATACTATGTAGCCATAAAAAAAGGATGAGTTCATGTCCTTTGCAGAGACATGAATGAAGCTGGAAACCATCATTCTCAGCAAACTGATACAGGAACAGAAAACCAAACATCGCATGTTCTCACTCATAAGTGGGTGTTGAACAATGAGAACACATGGACACAGGGAGGGGAACATCACACACTGAGGCCTGCTGGGTGGGGAGTAATTTTATATTACCTCTACATTTTAAAATTTATCAGTACAAAAATAACTCCAACTGATGGAAAACTAGCTGTTTAATATTTCATCTTCTTGAGGATTCCAAGTGTAATAGTTAAAAACAAGTGAACTAAATAGATGTATGTATGATAAAATTCCTATTTGAAAGACGTCCTTCCTATACCAGCAGGTTTTAATATTCCTTTTTGAAGAATGGAAAGTCAAGGCTGAGAGAAGTCTGCATAAATAATAATTTAATTCTCAGTTCTTGCTGAAAAAGCTAAGAGGATAGAGATAAATTTTTTCCTCCTATACAGTTTCTTATTACAGATAAATTAAAGATAGGCAGGACCATTAGTAAACATAATTTGTGCCACACTGAAAAATTATATTATGAAAAAGCATATGCTCCTAGAAATTATAATTCACAGATTTGAAAATCTACTCTGTAGATGCTAGTGTGACATATAGTTTACAATTTCTTGCTTCCCAGTGTTTGCTAGAAATTAAAGTCATTAAAGACTAAGAATCTAATGAATATATGTAAATAAAGTTGTTAGAAATTATAATAGTAACAACTTTTCTTTTTTTGTAAAACTTTAAGTTCTGGGGTACATGTGCAGAACGTGCAGGTTTGTTACATAGATATACGCGTGCCATGGTGATTTGCTGCATCCATCACCCTGACATCTACATTAGGTATTTCTCCCAATGTTATCCCTCACCTAGCCCCCCATACCCCTGCTATCCCTCTTCTACCCCCCTACCCCCAGACAGGCCCCAGTGTATGATGTTTCCCTCCCTGTGTCCATGTGTTCTCATTGTTCAAAACCCATTTATGAATGAGAACATGTGGTGTTTAGTTTTCTGCTCTTGTGTCAGTTTGCTGAGGATGATGGTTTTCAGTGTCATCCATATCCCTGCAAAGGACATGAACTCATCCCTTTTTATGGCTGCATAATATTTCATGGTGTATATGTGCCACATTTTCTTTACCCAGACTATCAAGTGATGGGCATATGGGTTGGTTCCAAGTATTTGCTATTGCAAACAGTGCCACAATAAACATACATGTGCATGTGTCTTTATAATAGGATGATATATAATCCTTTGGGTATATACCCAGTAATGGGATTGCTGCATCAAATGGTATTTCTATTTCTAGATCCTTGAAGAATAGACACACTGTCTTTCACAATGGTTGATCTAATTTACACTTCCACCAACAGTGTAAAAGCGTTCCTATCTCTCCACATCCTCTCAAGCATCTGTTGTCTCCTGATTTTCTAATGATCGCCATTCTAACTGGCATGAGGTGGTATCTCAATGTGGTTTTGATTTTCATTTCTCTAATGACCAGTGATGACAATCTTTTTTTCATATGTTGGTTGGCTGCATAAATGTCTTTTTTTGAGAAGTGTCTGTTAAGGACTTCATGACTAAAACACCAAAAGCAATGGCAGCAAAAGCCAAAATAGGCAAATGGGATCTAATTAAACTAAAGAGCTTCTGCACAGCAAAAGAAACATTCATTAGAGTGAACTGGCAACCAATAGAATGGGAAAAAATTTTTGCAATCCATCCATCTGACAAAGGGCTAATATCCAGGATCTATGAAGAACTTAAACAAATTTACAAGAAAAAAGTGGGTGAAGGGAAACTACTTTATATGCCAGTATCTGAGAAACGTAGGATGTGCTTTTGGTAAGCAAAGCTATAAGGTATGGGAAAGTGCTTGACTGTGTTAAGAAAAAAAGTAAATTTTATCATGAAGTACAACAACTGCTTCTTCCCAATGAGAAAGAGAAAATATGGTACCAAACTGAATAGACATAAGCAAGTTGTAGAAAATTTGTAGAACAGGAATTTTGTAAAATAAATTGTATAAGAGAACAAGCTAGGTTTAGAAAAAAACTATTTATAAGCCTTTTCTAAAATTGAGCATTAATATCAAAAATATACTAATATAAAAATAGAATTTGATTCTCTCTGTGGAAAAAAAAACATGGGTTTATTGTTATATTAGTCAGCTTTTAATAGAAAATTGTAAAAGGTTTTATTTACCTTTTTAGGTAACTGGCCTGGAATAAAAATCAATTTTTATCAAGACGATCTGCTATGCTTCATGTTATATTTTTTTAACTTCTTCTTTTTCTTTTACTTTAAGTTCTGGAATACCTGTGCAGAACGTGCAGGTTTGTTACATAGTTATACATGTACCATGGTGGTTTGCTTCACCTATCAATCTGTCATCTAGGTTTTAGGCCTCGCATGCATTAGCTATTTTTCCTAATGCTCTCCCTCCCCTTGCCCTGCACCCTGAGACAGACCCTGGTGTGTGATGTCCCCCTCCCTGTATCCGTGTGTTCTCACTGTTCAGCCTACTTATGAGTGAGAACATGTAGTGTTTGTTTTTCTGTTCCTGTGTTAGCTTGCTGAGAATGAATGGTTTCCAGCTTCATCCATGTCCCTGCAAAGGAAATGAACTCATCCTTTTTCATGGCTGCAGCTTCATATTATTTTTTTCAGGCTTTTAATTACTTAAGAAAACTTAGTCTTGTCTATTAAAAGATCTGAGACTTTTCTACAACCATGTGAATTTTTATATGTGCCTTTAAAGTCTTTAATTCTTACTCTTGTTCACTGAATGATTATTTTTCACAGTAAACTGTTATTCTATTTTAACGAAGTCCTCTAAATGTATGACATTGTTGGCTTTCCAAAATCAAATACTCAATTAACATCTTTGACCTTGAACTAACTTTGGGAGTTTCCAGTGGGTCACTGGAGTACCACAAAAGTTTCTTCTCTCTTTCAGAGTTGTTAAACTAATTAGGCTTGTTTAGTATGGAAAGCATTGTGAAATAATAATTGATACTGAACCTATATTGAGTTAAATTGTACAGATATGTTATTAATATGTGTTTCATAAATTATATGAAATTTTTAGAAATCTGAAAGTTCTGGTATAATGCTATCAGTAACAATTATTATCTTAGAATACTGTATGTTACAAAAACAACAATTTCCTTGTCAATTGTGTTTTAGTAAATTCTCATCATATCTATAACCTTGGAAATTTTTAGTACTGTCATTCACAGAGAGCTAATTATTTTACTCTGGAACTTTTCAGAAAGCTATTTCAGGCAACCGTAAACCTAAAAGTGTTTCATCTCTGAGAAGATTCTACAAACATCTCTAACAAGTATAGGTTTCTGATAACCTTACTTTCTGATAATTGCACTAAGAATTTCCAGAACTCTAATGAAGAAATAAATTGGTTTATAAAACTGCCAACTCAACATCAAGCAAAACAAGAATTCATTAAATATGAAGAACATGCTTTGTCGTAGTTTTATGCTAAGTCAGTTGGTACTGAAATTGTTAAGATATGCAAGTTAAATAAACTCTATAAGATTAACCTAGCTTAATTTACTTATGATAATGTATTCAATAAACAGTGTTTTGCACCTGATTGGATGACAAAACTGGCATGTCAAAGAACATAAATTCAATTTTAAGAGTGGATTCATGGAGAACCTGGATGGTTGCCTGGTCCTTCCCAGGTTTTTTAAGTTAACATTGTTAAAATTTTTGCAGACTTTGACTTACTATGGAAGAGATAAGATGATTCAAATTATAAAAAAAAAGTATTGGTAGAGTTACTGTTTAAAATGGCCAAAACGATTTATAACCAATGTTTGGTTTGTCAAACTCATAATTATAGTAAGACAATAAAAATCTCAAGTGGTACATTTCTGGCACACGATGAGTTATTTGGACACTTACAGATGTATTTCATTCTATTTCCACTTTCGGTGCTGGTTTTCTGGTTATGTAGAAGCTTTCCCATACAGAAAGACTGATGCTATAATAGTAGATGAAAGGTCATTAGAAAATATGTTTTCTTCATCAGTCCTTTCTGCAGAAATCTCCAATGATGGAGGTACTTGTTTCACTGGATAGTTAAATAGGGTATCACAAGCACAGTGGCAGTAGTCAACACTAACTGAATCAACTTGATTGCTCTAGTCAAAAATACTAGTAACTGATGACAATCAAATTCATTCCTACCAGGAAAAAATAGATTGATCCCTTAAGAAACAGTTACAAAAAGGTCTATGCCCTTAAAAATAAAACCTCATTTATCTCTCACTCTTCTAAACTCTTACATAACTTAATATGGTAAGGCTTCATAATTATGCAAAAGCATATTTTCACTAGGTAAAAGAAACCCTTTGTGACCTTCCAATTGATGACAACCAGACTCTTCACAGTCTAGAACATGGAAAGTGGGTCTTTTGGAAAAAACAAAGAAAAGATTATCCTTGAGAACTTTTGGAAGAGACCACATCAAGTTCTTCTTACCATTCACACTGCAAGAAAATTTGAGGATGTTGGATAATACATCCACATTTTTCAACTCCAGTGGGTCCCTTTAGGCTCTTGAAACTAAACATCTTTTGGAGACCTCAAGGTAAAGCTTATCAAAGAAGTATTTCCTCAGAAGCAGATGGCACCCTTGATGCAGACTGCTTTTCCAAGAAAACAGGCTAAGACCTGTCTCCTCTCAAAAATGAAAGCTTCGTACTTTGTTCTCTTTTCCATGTGTTTCTTTTCTGTGTATGCATGGTAAGGTAATGTAATAATTAAGATTTCATAACCAATAGCTTCCACAGGAAATGTAACTAAATGTTGTATATGTCATAGTAAGCCTAAATCCCTACATGATCTTAGAGATCCTCTACTAAGTGAAGTAACTCAGGAATGGAAAACCAAACATCATATATTCTCACTGATATGCGGGAGCTAAGCTTTGAGGACATAAAGGCATAAGAATGAAACAACGGACTTTGGGGGAAGAGTGAGAAGGGAGCGAGGGATAAAAGACTACAAATATGGTGCAGTGTATACTGCTCAGGTGAAGGGTGCACTAAAATATCACAAGTCACTAAAGAACTACTTATGTAACCAAATACCACATGTACCCCAATAACTTATGGAAAAATAAAAGATATATAAAAAAGTAAAGGTGAAACAAAGAAAAACTGAGGATATTACTTAAAGATTTAAATAGATGAGAGAAAAATATTTCCACAAATTTTCAATTGAAAATCAATATAGTTTAATACTGATGGTGCACATTATCTTTTTGAATACAGATATACTAATGAGAATTCCTATTCAACATTTTGCTTGAGGTTCATAGTTACTGTTTCTTATCATCAAATGAGTTATAAATGTTTATCTGCAAATAACGTTCTTAATTCAAAGGTAATATGAAAGAAGGGCCAAATTCTGTCTATGAGCTATAGTTATATTTAATCATTGCTATACAAAAACTTTTTTTAATATTAAAGAGTCAAAAATAAACATGAGAAGATGCATAGAAAATCTAATCCAATCCTTTCATATTACAGGTTAAAAAAATGAGATCTCAAGTGATAAAATAACTTGCCTAGTTTTTTTTTTTTTTTAACTACAAATCATTAACACAGAGAATAAAAATGAAAAAAGATTTAGGCAAAGGTGAGGAACTTGAATCAGTTTTGAATTACATTTTTGCTGATAAAGAAAAAGAGAATTCAGGACCAGCTGGAGGAGAAAAATCAATACATCTCTGGGCAACATTTGTTTAACAGCTATCTATTAAGTGTAAGCCACGTGCCAGCGAGTTTTCAAGAAGCTTGTGGTATATCAGGGAATACATCAGCAAGTATGAGTCATCAATTCCAGCAAAAATTCAAATAAAAATTACTTCAACACTTATATGTATTTTCAGATAATTAGTACTTGGGCATTAATTCAGGATATCTAGTAATTGATCTGATGACATGTTTTTTAGGTAAAGAAATCTCAGCCAGGCACGGTGACTCACTCCTGTTACCACAGCACTTTGGGAGGCTGAGGCAGGCAGATCACGAGGTCAAGAGATGGAGACCATCCTAGCCAAACCCCATCTCTACTAAAAATACAAAAATTAGCTGGGCGTGGCGGTGCACACCTGTAGTGCCAGATACTCAGGAGGCTGAGGCAGGAGAATTGCTTGAGCCCGGGAGGCAGAGGTTGCAGTGAGCCAAGATCACGCCACTGCACTCCAGCCTGGCAACAGAGTGAAACTCTGTCTCAAAAAAAAAAAAAAACTCTCACCAAAAGATAGCTCTTATGTAAGCTATTGCATTCTATATTCAGTTTCCTTATAGTTGGTAGAGTAGTATAAGTTGTTCTCAAAGAAAGGTCAATGGACATGATATTCCTGCAGTACCCAGAATAGAATAATAAGGTAGTGTTTTTCTTAATAGGAATTAGTTCATTGACAATAAGGGTAAAGATAAGGAAGTGGTAAACAGTTCTTACTCTAGCTATACCCTATTACCATGGCTAAATTTATGGTGCTGAAGGCTATATTCAAATATTTTCTCCAACATTTTACAGTGTCAACAAGATTAGAGTCTAAACAAGTGTAACTAAATAATAGTGATGTAATTAATGTAATGATCTTCTGCTTCTTAGAGTATTATGATTATTTTGTCAAGAAATAAACAAGTGATTCCTTCTCTAATTCAGCAACACAAATATCCCTGCATAAAAGTTTATATTACATGATGGAATTCTGATCTTAAAAGAGAACATAATAATTAAAAAAAAAAGAAAAGAAAAAAGAAGAATCTTCATGGTAGAAAATTTATTAGTAGAAAGGTATTAAAAGACATTTCTTCACATGTAAGGTGTTGAAATGAGGGAACAGAAAAGTTTTGCCTCTCTGGGGCTTATTAAGAATAAAAAGAGTTTTATGCTTGGTTAAATGTGTTATCATCAAAGGATAATAAGAAAAATTATTACCCTTTGTAATAAGAAATAAGAAAGATTATTGTATTTTCACAAAAACAGTAAGATTTTTCTGTAGACCTTCTATCCAGAAATTTACTGCTTGTCTTGATTAGATGGAATTTTATATTTTTACATTGATGTAAAAAATAAGTTAAGTATTTCAGTTAGAGTAACCTAGACATTATAAGTGCATGGTGCATGTCACAGCAACAATAATATCTGGTTAAACTAGATAACATCACCCCATCTCTGACCTCCACAGCACAACTGTTGGAAACAAAAAAGACATCCTTCCTCAGTGAGGATTTTTTGGGTAAATAGTATTGTTCCCAGGGTGGCCAAGAAAGTCCTCATTTTTGCTGTTACATAATCTCTGCCTTTCCTATATCTTCATCTTTCCTAAGATCACTGTGACATTTCCCAAGTTTTCCATATGAACAGCAGCTGCACAGCCATGAGAGCTCCTTCTGAAAATTAAAACACTCCTACAAATATTTCTAAAATTATCCTATTAGACAAAACTAACTCAAGGGGATTTCCTGATGGATCCTAGGGACAGGAATTGTGCTGAGTTGTGGGTCAGTTTTACTCATCAGCTAACAGAGGTTCATTATGGAAAAACTCTCCATAGTTATGCAATTCTAATTCTTGTCCCAACCAAATTGAAATTCCTTCATTAGAAACATTCTCTGAGGGCATAAAATTGAGTTGGCCAGACACCAGCCCTCCTTTGCTGGGACAAAGGTACCTATTCCTAAACTTTCTTATGAGATGTTCTTTGAAAAAGGAATCACTTTTTGAAAAGGGGCTCTATCTCTCAGATCTTGTTATTTATCCCTTTGCCGTGTTATGAATAGTACTTAATTGCCCTACAGAGAGAGCATCGATAAATTGTGTCATCTCACAAGCACTGTAATTCACTAAATATATAGAAAAACACATCAGACAGGTCAAAATTGGTAGCTACCATATTTGAAAGAGAAGAAACACATTTTCTGTTAATGAAGAGTAGATAGGGCTGGGAGCGGTGGCTCACGCCTGTAATCCCAACACTTCGGAAGGCCGAGGCAGGTGGACCACGGGGCCAGGAAATCGAGACCGTCCTAATGCTGAAACCTCGACTCTACTAAAAATACAAAAATTAGCCAGGTGTGGTGGCAGGTGCCTGTAACACCAGCTACTCGGGAGGCTGAGGCAGGAAAATCGTTTGAACCCATGAGGTGGAGGCGGAGGTGGAGGTTGCAGTGAGCCAAGATTGCACCACTGCATTCCAGCCTAGGTGACACGTCAAAGCGAGAGTCTCAAAAAAAAAAAAAAAAAAAAAAAAAAGTAGATTTTGGTGTGGAAACCAGGGTATATGAAGATAACCATGCTCCTCATAGTAAATCTGGCAATAGGGACACATACACATATTTAGAGAGGGAGCAAAGTAACTCAGATAAGTAATATGAATATCTGAGTGTCAGAGTGGAAATAACGAGATTATAAACATAATTAGTGTATGTTTTCTTGTCACTTTAATGTGTTTATCCATTTGAAATACAAAAATCCCCAATGAATAAGTAGAGACTAAATTAATTGTATGTAAATAGATATATTTAGAATTTAAAAGTGCATATTTCCATTAAATATTGCAAACTTTTTTTTTTACCTACTCTTGAGTGAAAAACATGCATTTCTGTTCCAGACTTGATGCTCGATAGTAATTCTTTTTTCCAGGGTTTATACGCAGCACTGACTTCTCCATTTAATGCAGTATCCATAATCATACTCAACATCATCACAAAATGTTTTACATATTCCTCTCACTCTTTCACATCTCTCAAATCTATACTTTGGTTGTTGTGGTTCAAAACTGCTTCTGGCTGCAATTAAGAAAAATATCTAAAGTTATTAGTCTATTATTAATTTAGGGATTTTCTTGCTAAAGAAAGACAAAAACTGTTCTCATTATGACATCATGTGTGTTCAAGATGGAGAGAATGGAACATCGATTTGTTTTGTAGCAGAATTTATGAATCATTTCAGAAAATGACCGAGCTACTAACATTTTACTTGTAAAAATGTGTATGACCTTGTCTTGCAGCGTTCATCAATTTTAAACTTTAGCTGGCTCAGTCTACAGAAACAATGAGCAATTAACACACAATTTGGTACTTAATTATATATATTTTTGTCAAACTTTTGTTGTGATACTTTTGTTCTTGCAGCTAAATAAATAAGCCCTTCTAATATACTTGTAATTTATTTTGATTCTTTATCTCTTTCGTATTTGGACATAGTGGTCTCACAAATAGTAATCATGGAGAAAAACTAGGTAAGACTTTTAATGTACTAACTACAGATAGGGCAATTGATTGAGAAAACTAAAAGCTAAAGTACTTTAGTTATACATAGAGAAATATGATTTTGTTGTACACTGCATATCTAGTAAAAAGAGGAGTCTCACATTAGTATTCTATTGTAGTTTCTTGTGAATCATCTAAGACAATGAAAAGAAAGATGTTCTGAGATTGAAAAATTACAGTTTTATGTTCATACATTAAACTATAGTAAATGGAGGCAAATTATTTTGTTACTTTAAAGTTTTATTGTTCCTAAGGATTCAACTGTACTCCAATAATGCCTTTAGAGTAGAAAAGAGACTTTGGAGTCAGGCATATTTTTACTTTTCAATTTTATCAATTTATTTACTTATCTTTGGTCAGTCTTTCTACCTATCTGGATAATATAATATGATAAACATAATTATCAGAAATATACTTGAATATTAAATTTTGTTATGTGTGTGTATATGTGTCAGGAAAAAATGAGGCAAAATAATTTTGTTAAAATTTAGAGAATTAATTGAATTCAGATTTGAATTATGTAATATCCACCCATAGAACCTAATTGTCTACATAGAATCTAACGGAAATTTAGAAAGATATTGCATTTCAACTAAAAATGGTAGGCATTTAGTACCCAGTATTCACCAGGCATTAGGTCAGAACTAGAGAAAAACTAGAGAAAATCTTTAAAGCACTTACTTATTGCCCTTAATGAAGTTGGTAGAAAATAATGAAATATAAGATGGAAGAGACTGTCAGGTGAATTTTGACATGTAAATATACATATATATCTTTTTAGTGAATGATAAACTAATTTATGATGACATAATCCTCACCACTGGTGAATTTTGTTGAAATCTGAAGTCATTTCAGAGATACTTGATGTAATTTAAAGTAAGGAAGAGAATGATGCATAATTGCATTTTACTTTTTATAACTGTTTCTAGGATAGAAACTTTTTTAAGCCAATCAGTATTCCTGAGCCATTATATGTTTTCAACTCACAAAATCTATGGTGGTTTTAAGATACATTCAAATCAGAAAAAGGCATAGACTTATAGAAATAATAGGTGCATTTAAAATGTACAAATTTTGTTCTGACTTTCTAATTATTTTAAAGAATAAGAATGTTTTGAGTTATGAGGAAATATATAGAACCATATAAAAACAAAAAGCATGCATTGCAAAATTGGTTCTAATGTTTATTACTTATTCACAAATTATGGCTCACTATCAAATCAAAGGTTTGTCATGTGCAAATTATGAATGAGAATAACATCTTTTTGTATTGTTATGAAAATTGATTATGCAGTATGTATAACAACAATTTTAAAGTGTTGACTACTATGCAAATGTCATCAATAAGTGCATGAATATCTGTGTGAGATGAAACTGGGTGATACATACAATGTAAAAACAAATTGTTTGGAGGAAAGATGGATAGTATCATTTTCACTCTCACTTCTGCACATTTTGTACATCACTGGAGAAATTGAGCCCATTATAACTATTTTTCATAAAAAGAGAGAAATTCAAATGCTAGTTTGGGGCCTCAGTCATAAGAATATATTCCAAAAGATTTCTGGGAGTCTCATCAATAGTTAGGTACCATAAATAGAGTGGAGATGTGCTGTGGACATCAACACAATCCTGCATGCACACAGATAGGGACAAATCTCTTAGAAAACTAAGGGTTAAAAGCTCCGTGTTCTCCATGATTCAATGTTAGTTTTTCCAAGCCCTCTGGGCAGTGTTTTACTCTACCAAGAGAAATATCTGGCATATATCTATCTCCTAGCAAATAACATCTCTGAGGGTGACTGCTTCACCCACCTCATGAGGCTCCTGGAAATTTATCCATATGTGCAGAGTTGAAAGTAGAGGGAGGCAGTGTTAAAAGTAAAAGGAATTATGTTTTGGAGGATGTTTGCTCTTGCTGGATGCAAGTTTCATGTTTGGATATTTTATTTATCATTTAGCTATATAGGACAAATTATTTAGATAGCTGGATTTCAGTTTCCTCATTAAACTAAGGTTTTAGTGAAATTTCAAAAGGCATAATGAGATAAAATGTGCAAGTTGCTCTTATAGTGTTGAAAAATTAATAAGTCTTCAAAAATCAGGTTATTCTCATTCACTTTGTCTTTGTATTTTGGATTTCACACTAAAACCTTATAAAACCTTACCCTAAGTAGAGCACTGTTACTCACTGTTTATGCCCCGCCATCACATTGTTACTAGTATTTAATCCCTGCTATCATTTTTGCTATAGATAAGCACAAACTCCGAGTCTTAAAGTAATAGTATGCAGGCTCACTGTATACCTCATTCTCTGATTTATTTGAGCACATAGTGTCGCTACATGCTGAAAATTCTTGAAACAATGTATATAATAAATATGCTAAATAACTAAAAAAAGAGACTGAGTGAATACATATGTTCTTATAGATAGGAACCTAATTTATATTATATAATAAAACACTTTCTATGCTTTATTACAAGCTATTCATCAGTTATGTCCTCTCAACTTAGCGGAATGACTTAAGCTTTATATTTGCAGTTTCCTTAACTGAAAAATGCATTTAATAATACTTCAGAGGGTTGTGTGGCAATCAAATGAGATAACAGATAAGGAAGTATTGTTTGGCCCATACTTTTATGAAGTTTTCATCGTCACTATGAGTCATTTTGTAGATTTATGGCAGATTAAGATAACCTTTTTCTAATTTACAGATTTTTCTCTCAGTTCTACTGTTAAATGAAGAGAATGCTCTCTGTGATTCATACAATACACAATTAGTCAGCAAATATGTTGTGCTTGGTCCTGTGCTAGGTGGGGATGAAAATAAACAAAATATTTAAGCTCTTTACCCTCAAAGACAATTACTATTTATTGGGAAGTGATGACATACATGAGAAAAAAATGCATCACTCATAAAGGCAATTCAGAAATATAAGCAAAATATCCTTAAATAACAAAATAAAGAGGTGTAAACTCTTTCTGGAATAGTGTATTTTGACTATTACTACTATAACTGCCACTACCACAGCCACTACTAATAGCTATGTTTCATTAACTGTTCCCTAGGTTTCAGATCCTTTTCCAAGCAAGTCACATTTATTATCTGAAAAGGACAACTGAAATTAACTCTGCATAAGGTTTCAGAGGGAGTAGGAGCAGAAGTAGGAAACAAAGCTAGGTTTTTTGGACCCAAAAGCAATAAATACATGCTTCATTGCTTCACTGAGGAGATGACAGGTGGCTGGATCTTCAAAAGATAAAAGCATATATTTCTGAAAGTGTAGAGAAGGTCTTACAAACATGTATATGTTTAGGATATACATAGATATTGTGTTTTAAAGAATGTGTGATCTATGCAGAATCGTATGACATTTTAGCATAATTGAAGTTATATGGATGTGAACTTTAGAAAGTCAAACTGGGAACAGGTGGCAAAAGGCCCTGCCAAGCTAAGGTGTTGTATGTCATCACGAATGAAGTGGTAAAACTGATGAGATTTTAAGCACCTTCCATTTTTTTTGTCTTTTAAGGGAGGAAGTAGATACATTTTTGTAATGGGAAATCTATGTGGAAGTTTATTAAAATAGTCTAAATAAGGAAATGATGAATAAGATAATTAAGTTAGTGGGACTTAAAAAGGAGAAAGTGAACCTAGAAGATATTTCTGAATGAGAAGTAGCCCAATTGATAAGTTTTGGATTTAGGGGTAAAGAGAACTGGGACGTAGAGTAACAACGACCAGAAGTGTTTTAGCTTGTAAGACTGTATGACTGATAATGAAATGACAATATTTTGGCCTTTCGGATGTACGTTTGATAGTCAAATAGAATAAAAGACAATGGACAGATTTTAGCCCTTGTGTGTAACATGAGTACATTTAGGACAAATTATGATTAAAGAACTTGGAGGCTATCCAGTAAGTTCCCTAAGTGGTAGTAAATACAGTTTTGTTGTTTAAGAGGGAGATTGAGAAAATGTCTTTTGATAGGAGAAGTCATTGGCGTTAACAAGATAATATAGAGAAAGCACATAAAAACAAGAGGAAAACGGATTCAGAGACAAAACATTGGAGACCACTGACATTTAGAATACCATCAAAAACAGATAATTCAATTAATAATTATCAAAATAGCAGTCAATTCTAGCATGTGTTCATAAGTTTAGCAAGATAACTAAAATAAACCTTTGAGTTTGCTTTAGGAAAACATTTATAACAGGATCAATAAAAGTTTCAGTTAATTGATGTGAGTGAAAGTATGGTGAGAAGAGTGTAAAAGAATTAATGAAGTGGAAACTATGAGTCTAAGATTCTTTACATGAAATTTGCTGAAGAGAATAAGGCAGATTAGAAAGTGGCTTGAAGAAAAAAAAAACAAAATAAAGGAGGTTTTTGTAAGATGAAAGAGACTTGAGTATATTTATATCTACTAATGAGAACCATATAAGGTGGGTAAAATTTTTAATATTTGACTCACAAAAATGGCAAAGTCATATGTGTCCAGACATGTAAGAATAAATGAAATCATCAACAAATGACAGGAGAAAGATGCCGTAAACAGGACAGTTGTGAAGAATACCTAGAGTCTACTCAACTTACACTTTCCTTGAAAACTCTTTTACAAATTCTTAGCTCTTCTTGAAATTCCAAATCATCCTTCTCGTCTTCACTGTCAACTAATGATTTTGCTCCCTTCACTTCAATGATCCAATTGGAGATTCCTGAGACTCTCCACAGACTTTCACCTCCAAATTAACCCACCAGTCAGCATCTACCTCTGTGTATTCTACACCTTCTGTTTACAAATGAAAAAAGCATCTCCATGCTCTAATGAGGAGCTAATCCCTCAATCTCTGCATTAGATACTATCCTGTCTTGCCAACTCAAAAGATTACTGTCTCCACTCTCGTTTTCTGTCTCTTCTTGTAACCACTTGTCAAATCTATTTGATATGACTAACTTTACATGTCCAAAATTGAAGCAATCATCCAACCCAAACTTGTTACACCTAATATCCTCCCCATTTTAGTCAATGGCACAACTCAATCTTTCCAGCTGCTCAGACAAGAAATCCCGGAGTCATTCTTGACCCCTCTCTCCGCATGGCCAAAATTTAATCTCTCATGAAATCTGGCTGACTCTACCTTTAAAAGATCCAGAATTCTACCATTCCTCATTGTTTGTATTAGCTACTATAATTTATCACCTACATTATTTACTACTTATTTTAATAACTTTTGAACTCGTTAAAGAACTTCAGTGAGACCTTTTAAAAAACTCAAATTATGTCTCTCCTCTGGCTATAACCCTTTGAATTCCTCTCAGAATGAAAGTCAAGATCTTTTCTAGCTCCTGGATAATCAGTTTGTCAAGATATTTTCTCTTCTACTTCCCCTCCCAGGACTCTCCTCCCGAGTTACTCTTTTCCAGCAATTCTTTACTCCCAGATGTTCCCTACACATTTCAGGTGTGCTCTTATGAACATTTCTTTCAATCTTTATAACAGGGCTCTATGAAAAATCATATTTAAAATTACTATAGCCCAGGATTGTGGGCCACTATGCTCTACTTTGTTTCATTTTCTCTAACACTTATCACCTTCTACTATAACAGATAATTTGCTTATTTATTGTATTTACTGTTTACATTTGTATCCACTTACTATACTGAGCTCCTTATAAACCGATAACATTGTTAGCTTTGTTTTTTTATGTGTCCCAGTCATATTGCACTCTGACACATAGTAGGTGTCCAATAGATATTTATTGAATTGGTAAATAAATGAGGGATAATAGATTGAATGTAGTGTCTAACCTAAGTATTATCCACATTATACATTGACATTGATCTTTTTGGAACAATATTCCAAGTCTTATTCATTTGTGAACTCTATCAAATTAGATATTACTTAAAAATCAGTTTGTAGTCGGTCAATATCAGTTCCTTAAGCCAGGAGCTATAATTTTTCAGTCTCCAAATCCAAATGCCATGACAGTAAGCCTGGGAAGAAGTAAGCCATTTACAAAAAATTGCCCGAATAAGTAAATTGCTAATTGGAATTAGATTTTGTTCTTGCCCAAGGACATTGAGGTAAAATAAATATGGAAATAGGTTGGGTTTGAATATGTGATAGCAGGTAGAACTCTAATTTCTCTCTTCCTAGTTCATGTGGGAATTTGATGGTGATAAATCTAATTTCAATATAATGCATTTAATTGATTCATATAGATATTGAACTACGAAATAACAGCAAAAATTTCCAACATTTGGTAGTGTCTATTTCATCAGAGTCACTACTCAAGACTCACAAGAAACTGAAAGTGAAGGAAAATATATAGTGTTATGAAAATTTATATTGTGGGCCATAGGAGGGAAAAATATACAACTTTCAGTTTTTTAGAACAAATTAGTTTAAGACTATCTATTTTTTTTGTAAGTTTACACAATAAAAATTACAATGTATCAGCAAGAAAATCAGCAGAAATCTTTCCTTTTTTAAGCATTTGCTTTTTTATGGCTTTCCTTTTGTTAATAAATTGCAAACTTAGGCACATGTAAATTTGGAGCAGAATAATTAGTAACACCTTTATCTTTTAAAGGAAGCAGGGTGAAGAACTTGATCAAAGGGGTTTCCAGAGTTTTCAGTCTTTTTTTTCACACAGAAAACACTTAAAAGATTTCCTCAGGAAGAAAATATTAATTTTGAGGTTCATGCACGTAGGTTCACATTCTGCTTTAAGTTTATTTAATTTGTCCCTTGAGCTGAAGGCAGAGGCTGGTGGCTTAAATGTATTGAACACAAGTAAAGACCATCTTAGAAACTGAGATGGTTTTGGTGCTCTCTGTCAAGCACTGAAAGATAGAGGGTACACCAGTAGTTTTAGCACAGCCTAGTTTTTGTGCAGAGATGCGTCAGGTGTTTTCTAGAAAACCTCTCATTTTCTTGGTGGCTCCTAACAAGCTCAACTCTTATTTTCCCCACATTAATAGTATATTAGGCCTTTCAATTCTGCATTAGAGGTCTTGATGGAGAGATGGCTCAGTCTCTACTTAAGTAAAATAAATACAAATCAAACTTTCGTAACTTTCATTTTTAACATTTATTTTGCTAATCTCTTTCTTGACATTGCTAATATATTCATTATCCAAAAGTTACGCTTATTACTCTTTCTGGAGCCACCAATATATCTATAACCTCTAGCCCATACATAATAATATATAAAAAATTTAAATAGATAATTATTTCTCATAAAACACAGAAAATGTAATTGGTCACCTAAAAATCTCACTGATTTTTTTTATTGTTTCCATTTTCACTTTAAAAATTTTGAGAATGGGTGGTTGACTTTATAAATCAGTTGTTCTCAGTCAAGTGTAAATTTGTCCCCTCCCCCAATTAGGATATTGGCAATATAGATAGATATTTTTTATTATCACAATTGGGTGACAGGTGTCAATTTGCATTTAGTGGGTAGGAGTTAAGGATGATGAAAAACATAATTAGCAGAATAGCTCCCACAACAAAGAAATACCTGGACGGACCAAAATATCAACAGTGCCAAGGTTGAGAAACCCTGTTATAAACAAGTATCATAAAAATACTTTTGAAGATATGTACATTGCAAGAAAACACACTGAACAATCAAAGACTATTTAAATTTTATCTAAGAGAAATATTATTTCCCCATTCATAGCTTGTTGCAGATAATTCTTAGTATGAGCATACTTAGATCTCATATCTACATTTGAAAAATAGAATGGATCCACAGAGAGGCCATAATAAAATCATCAAGAGAGTAGAAAGTCCTTGGAATTTCTTGATTTATCATCTTTTTTTGAGTCTAATTCTGACCCATATGTATGATTTAATACATTTCATTTTTCTTTGGTTAATTCGCCAAAAGATTATTTAATTTTATTTCAAGGGGTAGGAAGAAAGGATTTGGTTTTATTACTATGTTGTGGTATTGATGATGTTTCTTAAGAATTTTGAATTAATGTGGATTGTTAAATTGTATTCCTAAACTCAAAAAATAACATAATTAGCTCTTCTGAATGGAAACCAAATGGTACAGACGTATCACTGAGATGTTTTAGAGAGGAATACTGTGGATCCTCAGAGGCAGTAGAAGAGAAACTGAGGCAGAGTAAAATTGAAAAGTGAAGGTTACTGCTGCTTTCTTTTGTCATGTATCTCCTTGGAGTCATCTCTCAGGTTTGAAGAGCTGGATTAAAATATTAGTCTTAGTTTTTTACTTCCTTGGTGTAAATATTTAGTTATGCACCATCTCCTCTTCTTTCTGAAATTCTTCTCTTTTTAGACCCTCTCTTATTTCTTGATACACATTTTTCTTTACTAATTAATAAATATGAATAGAAGTTGGAGCTGGTTGTGATTTTTCTCTGCTTTTCCATTCTTAAACTTGTGATTCTTTCACTTCAACTCTGTCTCTCTCACAATAAAGATCTGCCCTCTCAATGTCCAGTCTCCCAAGCCCAGTGGCATTATATATTTACATGGGGAGAATCTGTGGAACAGTGTCTAATGAAATAACAGCACATTTCTGCTGGAAGCTTGCATCTTAGAAATATGTTTACCCAATTCTTTGACCTAGAGTTTCCCACAACACTACTTACGGTAACTAACATGAGGCACACGAAACTTGTGGAACTTGTGAAACACGGTGCACAGAAAACTTGAGGAACTTGCATAAAACAAGTCCTGCTACTTCTGGTACCAAGAAATCAAGAGAAAATGTAACATAAAGGCACCAGATATGAGCATGACATATGACCACTTCTGAATGGTTCAACATTAATTTTTATTAGTTCTTGTGTACACAAGGCCTTGAAGGGTGAGCTGGGAAAACTTAGTAACATTGATCTTCTCTTCTTGGAGCTTGTGACTCTCTTCTTCTGTCATCGTTACTGCTGCAAGCAGCAATGAGTTCCAGGTCTTATGCAGTAAGCAATCCTAATTTCATTTTCATGACACTGATTTTTACATCGACCATTACCCTCTCTGCACTCTCTCCTCAAATCCAAGCTACCATACTCAGGATATTTCTTTCTGGCTGTAAGAAGGGAAGAATGACTAAAATTAGCCACCTAGCTGTGACATATCCATGCTTTAAATGAAAAAACTCCGTGAAACAAAAGATTATAGAGTGAAAATGTCCACCTACCTACTGAGGAAAGTTTAAGTGAATTTAAACTTTTTATTTCTACAATGTACCTCGGTGCAAGAGATACATAGACTCAGAGATACATTATCATGGTGCAAGGCACATTGTAGAAATAAAAAGGGTCTTGGACCAAAGTTAGGTGTTTCCATATTCTGCCTTACAAGAAACTGGGCAGTGACCCAGGGGTGGTTCCCAAAGTCAATGGAAAAAAAAAAACTGATCATAATTTATCTTGTGTCAGGCTCTCTCTCTACGATCATCTAATTGCATTTGGGCTGCCTGTTTTCTGCTCTCATTGAGATTATTTAGATTGAATGTTGTGCTTTATGAATTCTTCTTCAAGTGATTTTCACTGTAGCTTGATTTGGTCCTCTAAAATGTTGAGAGCTAAGCAGCACCAGAGAATTTGTCTAAATTCCTGTAGCTCCCCTGAATATCTGGGGTTTATTTCTCCAAAGAAATTATCTAATTCAGACATGGGTCTAATAACAACATTGATAAAGAAGAAAAAAGTGCAGCCATTGTGGCTGTTGCATGATTTCTAAAATTACTAGTGTTACCTTTTTCTTCTTTCATGGAAAAGTTTCTAAAATAGTAAAAACTTACAAAGAATTTCTCCAAATTACTGTTCATGCTATTAAACCCGTTGGCTATAAATCAATAAACTATTGACAGGGGGCCAAATCCAGCCTGCCACCTGTTTGTGGAAATAATTTTAGTGGCACGCACACACACCCAATTGCTAACACATTGTCTGTATCTGCTTTTGCATTAAAATAATGCAGTTGAGATCATAGGGTTCACAAAACCTAAACTATTGGTGGTCTTACTTATTTCTAGAAAAAGTTTGTTAACTCTTTTTCTCAATTTATTTTTTCTCATCAATCATGAAAGAATGAGTGAGAGATTTGTAGCTAGGGTCACAAGAAGACATGTCCAGGAGAGCAAGACTGCAACTAAAATGTGCACATCATAAGATACACAAAATTTGACAAAATAGAAAAATAACTTTGTTATAGTCAAAGCTGAAAGAAAATATATATGTTGTGTTTTTTAGCTTAAAGATGAACTCACATTAGAGTTTTCTTATTTAGAATTGAATATATTTAGGGGTTTGGGGACATTGGTTTGATTGACTATATTATCTATTCCAAATCAAATTTTTTTAGTTTATATTTTAAATTGTACCCTGGCTGATGCATTTTCAGAAGTCCTTTGTTTTGTAGACTTCTTTTGTGTATGCAAATCAATTTCCATAAGTAATCACCCTAATCATGTGTTAAGGTTAAGGAGAACTAGTTTGGCAGAATTCTATGTTTTGCAGGTGGCTGACCAAAGGACAGACTTAAATATTTTCATATATAAAAGCAAATAAATTATGCCACTGTCTCCTGACATTAATTAGTGCTTGGTGTCCCAGTCAGTCTTCTCAAAGCCCAGGCCTTTTTCCCTAGGCAGTCTGTCTGCATTTCCAACAGCTGACAAGTAATGGTGGATAGTAATGCCTGCTGCCAATACATAGACTCAGAGATACATTATCTGTGTCATTGGTATAGTGGCTATAAAGCCAAGTCCTACTATTAATGTTTGCTTTCTTCCCAATGTAACTGAAGCACTTAAACAAAGCATAGAAGAACATATAGTTAATCTGCACAGTTTAAATATTCACTTCTAAAAATCACTACTTATTCTATATTTTCTGAGGAGTTATTATTATTATACAAACCCATATGTGATTGCCAGTGACAGACACCTGAATTATACTCACTTTTGGCAAGAGTTCTGTCACATTTTGCACTGTTGTCCAAGATTCCACCTTGAACAGACCCTACCCCTTCTCTTTCATTCTTTGTCTTATTTCACCTTTCTAAAACATTATTGTCTTCTTTCTACCCATTCTGACCTCTACTTGTGTTCTCCAGCTTGTGTCCTTGGGTTGCTAATCTCCTTTGGAGCATTCAGCTCCTCATTCAAATAGTATCAATTAAATATACTCCCTGTCAATTGGATGCCAAGCTCAAGGGCACAGTGTCTCACTCTAAGCAATATTAACCTGTTGGATAGTACAACCTTTTGTTCTAAGTGGCTGTTCTGTTCATTGTAGGCTATTTAGCAGCATCCTGGCCTCTATCTACAACTGATACTATGCCAGTAGTACAAGTTGTGATGAGCTAAAAGGTCTCTAGACATTGCCTGATGTTCCCTTGAGCACAAACTCACTCCTCAGTGAGAACCACTGGTCTAGAGATACTGTGATAAATCAAAAATTATTATTTCTGCTCTCAAATACATTGTTCAAGTCCAAACTTCTGTCTGAAGTCTCTGGTCATCACTTTCAGCAAAGTAAAATTTCCCTCCATTTCTCTCACACCACTTTTTGTTACGATGTTATTTTAGATTTACAGAAGAGTAGCAAAGTTGGTAGAAGCCAGTTTCCCTTATGTTATATGTTGCATAATCTTGGTAATGTTTATTAAGATTAAGAAATTAGCATTGATATAATATTATTTAATAAACTACACTTTATTCAAATTTCACCAGTTTTCACACTTGTTTTTGTCTGTTTTTCACTATTGTCTATATTAGCTGTTCTGGAGTCTAATCCAAAATACTACATTACATTCTTGTAAAATGATATTTTAATCCCTATGTTATTATCATACTTTTACCAAGAAACAACATATGTCTTCTCAGATTTGTTAGCATAAATCCCCATAAATATTTGCATATTACCTGGTAAAATTGTGACCCAAAAGAGCAGAATAAAGAAAAAAAGTTGAATCTTCATGGTAGAGAGCTTCTTAAAAAAAAAGTGTCAATAGACCTTCCTTTTCAAGTCAGTTATTTTGAAATAAGGAAACAGAGATCCTTTTTATTTATAGATTCTCCTGGGAAGTACTTTTAACTACTGAGGCTTATCAAGAGCAAGAACATTTAATGCTTGGTTGAATAGTGCCACCCTCAAAGAACATGGCCTCAAAAAGTGTTATTAAATTTTTCTCATAAAAGTAAAACCTGCTGTGTAACCTTAACTAGACTTTCACAAAAGCATAGTGTTTAAGAGACTTTTATTTATAGGAGATATGTGTTTGTATTGCTAAATGTTCTAGTAATCTTCTTCTCTATTCTGTGTTATATGTAATATTAAATATTATAATGCCTTAGTATTAAATTGTTCAATGCCTTAATCATAAGATGTTATGGAAAATGTCTTCATTGAGATCAGTTTTGTTTTGCAGATAAAGCAATGAGAATCAGGGAGATTAAGTGACTTTATTTCAATTAATATAATATGCAATTATTTAAATAATAGTAAATTCTGGATTCACTAATAAGTGTAGAGAATATTGTATACAAGTCTTTAAGTGTGATTTATACATTTTCTATAATTATCTGATTTCAAAATTTCAGGTTCAATGTTTTAAATTCTGTTTATGGAACTGAAAGTTTCATATCTGATATAAATTGTGTGTTTACAAAAAAACCATTATTTCAGATATGTGAGAAAGAGATGGAAGCTTTGCCCAGTACCCAGAAGCTGATGTTATAAAGAAAAACAATTAGTCAATTATTTCCTGCCACATAGTTAAGACAATTTTTAGGACAGTGGTTCCTAAACTTTAGTTGCATCAGAATCCCCTAGAAAGCTTGCTAAAATCAGATTGCAGGGTCCCACTCCCAGTATTTCTGATTTAATAGGTCTGGAATAGTGACTAAAATTTGCTTTTCTAATAAGATCATTGAATGTTCATGCTGCTGAAAGGGGCCACATATTAGTCTAGGAAATCTAACTCTTTCATTCTATAATACCTAAGAAAAATGTTTCAGAGTCATAGAATCTGCAGCATATATTAATAAAGAATTTAAGGCTGCTTAGAGTTTCTAATGAAATGTACTCATATTACTGGTGAGAAAAGTAAAATCAAGAGATATGAACTTATTTGCCGAATAATTGTTATCCTTTACAACAAATGCTTCATATTATAAAATACAAAGGAAAACTTTTGAATTAAATCAAAATAGGAACTTGATTTATCTATATTTCCTTATTGGGAAAGAAAAAATATTGAAAATACAGCATTAGTTGATAGGAGGAAGATAATTTCTTTATATCACCATGTAACATTTTTTCAACAAATATAATTGAACACTAAAATTCAGAGTTTAGTTATTGATTTCACATTTTAGTATAATGGTTAAGTTTGTGTGTCAACTTGACTAGTAAAGAATGTTCATAGTTGCTGAACATTATTTCTGTGTCTGTGAGATTATTTCCAGAAAAGATTGGCATTTGAATTAGCGAAATGAGTAAAGAAGTTCTGCCCTCACTAGTGTGAGGAGGAAGCATCCAATCCTTAAGGGCCCAGGTAGAACGAAAAAGCAGAGAAGGGTTAATTTTCTGTCACTCTTCATAAACTGGGGTATCCATCTTCTCCTGCTCTGGGACACTGGAGTTCCTGATTCTAGGGCTTTGAACTCTGGAACTTACACCAGTACTCACCCCACCTAGTTCACAGGCCTTCAGACTTGGACTAAGTTCCAACCCTAGCTTTCTTGGTTCTCTAGTTTGCAGAAGGCATATGATGGAACTTCTCAGACTCCATAATCTCGTGAGCCAATTTCCATAAATGTTCGTGTGTGCATATTCACATATATACATATATACACATACAATCATACATCTCTTAAAGACAGGGATATGTTCTGAGAAATGAGTCACTAGGCAATTTCATAATTGTGCAAACATTATAGAGTTACAGAAACCTAGATGGGATAGCCTACTAAACACCTAGGCTAGGCTATAGGGTGTAGTAGTCTGATCCATTTTGAATTAATTTTGGTAAAGAGTATAAAATCTGTGTCTAGACATTTGTTTTTATAATAACAGTTTGGGGTAAAAGTTGAGAAGATTTGTATAAGTCCAAATTAGTGAAAATAGAAGAAATTTTAATCTGACAAAAATATATTTGTATTTATAATACTTTAACATGTAGGGAATTAGATAAGATGATCTATGAGCTCAATAATTCTTTGTAATTCTTACATTCTATGACATTAAAAAAATTCTCATTTTGCTTAGCATCAACAAGAAATTAGATGGCAATCTGTGATGATGAGAAGCAATGAAATGTATCTAAATACATGATTTTAAAAATATCAATAATATACTTGAGAAAAAGATTTGTAATATTATGTTTGTATAAAGTAATAGCCTATGCAACTTGGATAAAACCAAAATAAAAACACTATCATACATACGTGCTTCCAAAGCAACTAATTTATAGAAATGACAGCAATGAAAAAATTAATCTGTAATAAACTATGCTCTACAATTTATAATAGGATAGTAAAGAAACAACTATGGAAAACTGAATATTAGTTACATTATATAAAATATGACAACTATAAAAGTTAGGAAAGGTTTATTGCCCAATAAAAAAATCTATTCTGGTCATTGATGGATGACATAATTGACATTGATGGTTGCCTCCAATTAGTAGCCATTATAAAATACTCTATTGTGTATTAGATTATCTTGAGTATAAATAAATCTACTCTGATTCATGGATGATTATGAGCAAAATGGTGTGTGGAATTCACTGACATTGTAATTGGTTCAAGACTAAGCATTTGATTTACCTTAGTTTAATACAACTGAGATGCTAAGATATTCAGCCGGCCAACCTGTGTAACCTGCGTAACTCACCCGTCTTAGTTTTTGTGCATGTGAGCTTCTCCCTGGCTCCAGTGCTTGGCAGACATCCCAGGCACTCCTTAGCTGCAGGCCGCAGCCCTGAAACACCAAGACTTGCTTGTGGCTCCTCGCTCCTCTGAACTCTCAGGTTTGGGTTCCAGGTGTTTTGTGGAATCAGAAGGGTTCCAGGCTGCAAAAATGCATTCAGTCGAAACAAAGCACCCAGGCCAGGCAGTGGAGCATGTGCTGTGTCTATAATTCTGTAGGGTGGCCAGGCAGGAGCCCTGGGAGGGTCTGGTAGGCCTGGGGCTGGAGGTGGGAGGGGGAGGGGAGCGGGGTGGCTGCAGGACCTACATGCCCCATTCTCACGGGGAAGCTGGCTCTGCTGTCTCCCATTCTTGTGGTTAGCTAGGGACAGAGCCTCTCAGAGTGACAGGGAGCCCTGGGATGGGCATCCATAGCAGAGCTCAACCGGAGCTCTCCCATTCTCAAAAGTCTGGCTTCGTGCCTGCTGAAGCCCCATCTCTGTCTAATCTCTGGGAAGATTCCCCTGCTAGCTCAAACCTCATGTGGGTGTGGAATCCCTGGCAGACAGGATCCCAGACGTCCAAGGTGAGAGTGGATAGTCTTTTGCCCCTGCCCCAGAAGCTATTTGAGGTGGGAACTAGCCCTAGTATTCGTGTACCCCATGTGCGGTTCCCAGCTTATTCTCTTCAGCATCAGCGTATGCTACTTTTCTCTGTCCATATTCTGTATTTTCTCTGTGAAAATCTGTTCAAACTATGCTGGTTCAGTGGAAATCCCGATCTCTCTAGCTGAGAGCAGCACTTCCGGGCTGAATCTTCTTCGCAGTCTTGAAACTCCCCTAGTTTTTTTTTTTTTTTTTTTTTTTATGTTAGCATAATGACTATAGTTAATATTATTTTATGGCATGCTGGAAATGTGTGAATATGGTAGATTCTGAATATTTTACCTCTGGAAACTTCACAGACAGCGTGGCCTTGCTGACATCTTGATTTTAGATGTATAGCCTCCAGAACTTTTAGAGAATAAATGTTGTTTTAACCCAGCCAGATTATGGTACTTTTATGGTAGCCTGAAGAAACTAATACAATGTGGAATAGATGCTTTCCATATGACTTTAAATTCATCCTATCCTCTTGCCCAGCATTTCTGTGTTTGTCACGGTGCTCATTACTCCTGAATTTAAGGAGCAATCTTTATGACCAGAATTTATATTTCTGTGTTTTTCTCTCAATACACTCCAATGAATTCTTCAAGCTGCTAGATGGATTGTATTAAAATCCTGTTTGATCATTACATTTCTTGTTTATGTTCCCAGAAAAGCTATCCATTATTATCTATAAGAAATATCTAAACTCCCAAACATACCTTAATTCTAATTTTTCTCTCTTATTTCCTATAGGTTCCAAATGCATAATCTATGTGTCAGCCATGGTAAAGTACCTACAGTTTTCTGCATTGATTGTACTCTTTCACACTTTTATATTTTTTAGGGTCAGGGTCTTGTTCTGTTGCTAATGCTGAAGTGCAGTGACATCATCATGACTCACTTCAGCGGCCAACTTCTGGACTCAACCTATCCTTCCTCAGCCTCCAGAGTAGCCAGCATTACTGGCACACACAACCATGCCTGGCTAAATTTACATGTTTTTAGAGATGTAGTCTCACTATGTTTCCAGGCTGGTCTCAAACTCCTAACCTCAAGTGATGCTCCCACCTCAGCCTCTCCAGCTGTTTGGATTACAGACATGAGCCACTCTGCACAGCTCTTGTACATTTCTTTAAGCATATGGAACATGCTATGTATGAAATATTTTCAACACCAACCATGCTTCTTCTTTGGTTGGCTAACTTTAAATTATTTTCCAAAGCTTACATTTTATCTCCTCTGGGATGTATGTTTATTGTGGCACTGTTTACAATAGCAAAGACTTGGAACCAACCCAAATGCTCATCAGTGATAGACTGGATAAAGAAAATGTGGCACATATACACCACGGACTACTATGCAGCCATAAAAAGGATGCATTCATGTCCTTTACAGGGACATGGATGACACTGGAAACCATCGTTCTCAGCAAACTGACACAAGAACAGAAAACCAAACACCACATGTTCTCACTCATAAGTGGGTGTTGAACAATGAGAACACATGGACACAGGGTGGGGAACATCACACACCAGGGTCTGTTGCAGGCTGAGAGGGCTAGGGGAGGGATAGCATGGGATGGGGGAATTGGGGTTGACTAACATTAGGCTAAATACCTAATGTAGATGATGGGGGAGCAGGGAATGGATGCAGGAAAGCACCATGCACATGTATACTTACGTAAAAAACCTGCATGTTCTGCACATGTACCCCAGAACTTAAAGTATAAAAAACAAAACAACAACAACTACAAAAAACAAATAGCCAGTTCCCCTTAGCTCCAGAAGAGCCCATTAGCTCCCCAGCAATGATTCTTAACCAGGCTAAAATGGCTGAAATAACAGACATGGAATTAAGAATCTAGATGGCAAGGAAGCTCATGGGGATGCAAATGAAAAGATGAAGCACCATCCAAGTAATCAAAGTGATTCAGTAAAATGATTAAAGAGTTGAAAGATGAAATAGCCATTTTAAGAAAGACCTAAACTAAACTTCTTGAGCTGAAAATTTTACAAGAATTTCATAACACAATTGGCAATATTAACAGCAAAATGGACAACACTGAGGAAAGAATCTCAAGCTCAAAAGCCAGTTCTTCAAATCAGTTGTCAGACAAAAGTAAAGAAAAAAACAGTTTTTAAAAATGAACAAAACCTTCAAGAAATACAGGATTATGTAGAGAAGAAATCTATGACTTCTTGGCATCCCTGAGAGACAAGGAGAGAGAATAAGCAACTTGGAAAGTGTATGTGATGATATAACCCATGAAAACTTCCCCAATCCCTCTAGAGAGTTTGACGTGCAAATTCAAGGAATACAATAATCTCATATGGATTGCATACAAGATGACCATCTTTAAGGCACATGTTCATCAGATTCACCAAGGTCAATGCAAAAGAAAAAATCTTAAAGGCAGCTACAGAGAGTGGTAAAGTCACAAACAGAGGGGACCACATCCGACTGGCAGCAGACCTCTCAGCAGAAACCTTACAAGCCAGAAGAAATGGGGGCCATTTTCAGAATCCTTAAAGAAAAAAAAATTTGAACCCAAAATTTCATACTTCATAAAGCTAAGCTTCATAAGTGAAGGAGAAATAATATTATTCTCAGATAAGTAAATGCTGAGGGAATTCATATCAACTAGAACAGTTTTTGCAAGATGTTTTTAAGGGAATGATAAACCTGAAATTGAAAAATGACACCTGCTTACACAAATACTCACAAATACTCACTTAAACACATAGCCACAGACATTATAAAGCAACTACAAAGTCTACATAAAAATTAACAAGCAACCGGATGACAGGATCAAAATCTCACATATCAATACTAACCCTGAATGTAAATGGGCTAAATACCCCTCCTAAAAGAAATAGACTGGCAAGCGAGATAAAAAGGCAAGACCCAACCATCTACCATCTTCAAGAGAGTACTCTCACATGTAATGATACTCACAGGTTCAAAGTAAAGGATTGAAGAAAGATCTATTATACAAATGGAAAAAATAAAAGAGCAGAAGTCACTATTCTTATATTAGATAAAATGGACTTTAAATGTTTTACAATTAAGAAAAACAAAGAAGGGTGTTACCTAATAATAAATGGTACAATTCAAAAAGAATGATCCTGAATATGTACGAATGCAATGTTGAAGCAACCACATTCATAAAACAAGTTGTTCTTGACCTATGACAAGATTTAGACAGCCATAGAATAATAGTGGGTGGTTGACATCCCACTGGCAGCATTAGATAGATCATGGAGGCAAAAAACTAACAAAGACACTCTGGACTCAAACATGACACTTGCCCAGTTGGACCTACAGACATCTACAGAACACCTCACGTAGTCACCACAGAATATGCATTCTTCTCATCTGCACACAGAACATATTCTAAGATTGACCACATGCTAAGTCATAAAGCAATTCTCAATAAATTTAAAAACATTCAAATCATACCAAGCATACTCTTGAACCACAGTATAATAAAGACAGAAATCAGTATCAAGAAGATCTCCCCAAACAACACAAATGCTTAAAAATTA
Organism: Cacajao melanocephalus; assembly: GCA_963573385.1. Lineage (NCBI taxonomy): Eukaryota > Metazoa > Chordata > Mammalia > Primates > Pitheciidae > Cacajao > Cacajao melanocephalus. The sequence goes on from CAUYLG010009466.1 coordinate 28,715, forward strand.
AAAGACAATCCTGAATAAATCTAGGGGGAACATCAAAATAAGGACAGGAATTTTGAAAAATGTCTGAAATTAATGAAAATAGAAACACGATTTACCAAAATCTCTGGGATATAGCTAAAGGAATGCTAAGAGGAAAGTTTGTAGCACTAAATGCCTTCATCAGGAAATTAGAAATATCTCAAATTAACAATCTAATTTACACCTAAAGGAACTAGAAAAAAGCAAAGAAACCAATTTATAAGCTAACAGAATAAAAGAAACAGCTAAAATTAGAGAAAAACTGATAGAAATTGAGAGAGAAATCCATGCAAAAGACAAAGAGTTGGCTTTTCAAAAGAATAAACAAAATTGATATACCCTCAGCTAGATAAAAAAGAAAAATGAAGAGACAATTCAAATAACGCAATCAGAAATGACAAAGGCAATATTAGGATGATCCCGCCGAAAGACAAAAGATCCTGAGAGACTACTATGAACTCAGTGAACACAAATTAGAAAATATAGAGGAAATGGATCAATTCCTGGATGCACACTATCTCCCAGTATTGAATCAAGAAGAAATTGAATTCTTGATTCAATATTGGGAATTGATGCACTGTACCAGTTCATCAATTGTACTGTACCAATATCAACTTCTTAAATTGAATGAGTAACCAGAACACATGAACGCAAGGAGGGGAACATCACACACTGGGACCTGTTGGAGGGTGGGTGTTAAGAGTGGGATAGAATTAGGAAAAATGCATTAAGGAGAAATACATTTTGAAATATCTAATGTAGATGATGGGTTGATGGGTGTAGCAAACCACCATGGCACGTGTATACCTATGTAACAAGCCTGTACTTTCTGCACATGTATCCCAGAAGTTAAAGTATAATAATAATAATAAAAAGAAAAACTACAAGATTAAATACTGGTTACTTGACGACAACAATAAAATTTAAGACTCTGTTAAGACTAATCAAACAAAATGAATGCATAGATGAATAATGTTATAAATAAAAATGATAACTACAGATGTAGCTGAGGCAACCCGCCATTGGTTTTCTACTGCTATTCTAACAAATTATCAAAAATGTTACCTTATGTTCATCTTATTGAAATGTATCTAATGTATCAGCATTTCCAAATTAAGAGTAAATTTCAGATGTTCTCAACATTAAAAAATGAGCATTTGAGGTAATAATTATGTTATTTTAATAAAATATTTTAATATTTTATTAAATCCAAGTTTAGAATTATTTATAATTCATGTTGATTTAATTTCATGTTTCAAATTTTTAAAATATTAACATATCTAGAATGGAAAGCTACATTAAAAAGTAAATGTTCAGTGAAATTCTATCTTTCTGTTAATTATGCTTATCTCATTTCATTCAATCAACAATTGTTGGAGCCCAACAATTTTATTTCTGGTTTATCAATGTGTTGCTTATTACAGATATAAATTAATGTAATACTTTGTATACTGTTATCTCTACTATGTATGTATTCTACCTCTTTTAGTTATTCTTGTTAACATGTAGATTTAATTTTAAGGTCTTAATATCTCAGCCTGCTCCTGAATGGTAAGTAAAAGGATTTTAGAACAGTTCAACAGCAAACTTCACACCCTATGTATACTTACATACAATTTTGTCTAATAATTAAATAATTCTTAAAGTCAACAATTAATCTACTATCATTTTTATGTAGACTAGATTCATTTGGATTATAATGTTAAAATTTTATTTGTTATGTTTCCTTATAAATCTTAGACCAAATTTCTGCAATTACTGTTCATTTCTTTTTCAGATTTTATTTTATAATCAGATGGTACGTGTGTGGTTTGTTACAAAGGTATATTGCATGACACTGGGGTTTGGGGTGTGATTGAACCTGTCATCCAGGTAGTAAGCATAGCATCCAATAAGTTGTTTCTCAACCCTTGCCTTCCTCCCCTCCACCCATCTAGTAGCCAGTATCTACTGTTTCTGTCTTTATGTCCATGTGTACGCAATGTTTAGCTTCTGCTTTTAAGTGAGAACGTGTGGTATTTTGTTTTCTGTTTTTGCATTAGTTCTTTTAGGTTAATGACCCCCACTACATCCATGTTGCTGGAAATAATATCATTTCATTCTTTTTACAGCTGCATAATATCCCATGGAACATTATGTATCACATATTTTTTATCCAATATATTGTTGATGGGCATCTGGGTTGATTCCATATTTTTGCTATTGTGAATAGTGCTGTGATGAACTTATAGGTGCACGTGTTCCTTTGGTAGAACAGTTTATTTTCCTTTAAATATGTACCAAGTAGTGGGATTGCTGGATTGAATGTTACTTTAACCCCTAGAGAAAGAATAAAGCTGCACACATACAATCATCTGATCTTCCACAAACTCAACAAAACTAAGCAATGGGCAAAAGACTCCCTGTTTATTAAGTGGTGCTGTGATAACGGGCTATCCATATGCAGAAGAATGAAACTTGACCCCTATTTATCACCATATACAAAAGTTATTTTTCTTTTTTAAGTACAACATTTAGAATTCACATTAGTGAAGTTCTGTTGGTGGTAAACCTTCATGTTTTATTAATCTGTATTTCCATGTTGTTCTTCTTAAATGATAATGTTACAAGATACACAATGGTAGGTTGATACATGTTTATAGGTTGGCAACTGTTTTCTTTCATTAATTACTAGATATTGTCTTGCTACATTTTGGTTCCCTTGTCTTGTTGAGGATTCTCCTCTACTAAGTATAACTCATTGGTAGCTGAAATATACCATCTTTATGACTTTTTTCAATATTTTATCTCCAATAATTTACTACTACATTAAAATGAGTAAGCATGGAATAATTTTTGCATATTCTGCTTGGTGGATCTGTTTTGAAATATTTGTAGTCATTGTTACTTAAATGCCACCACTTACGTATTTTCTTCATTTTTCTCTTCTGAGCTCTCAGTGAGTTTTGTTAGAAGTTCTCATTTTATATTTTTATCCTCTATTTCACATAATTTATATTTTTATCTCTTCATGCTGCAGATGGGGAACAAGTTTTTTTTTTTTTTTTTGTAAATATCTTGCAGTTTGCTATTCTCTCTTTTCACTAAGATTTGTATTATTCTACTCTATTACTCTTGCCCATTCTGAATGTATTCAATTTTTATTTATGTGTTTCAGATTCTACTTTTTCCATACTATTTTATTTTGTGATAGATCAGAGAGCTCTGTCCTTACAATGAACTAAAGTAAAATTTATTTTAAAAAAACAATATAGTTTATCATTTATCTATGTAACACTCTATTGCAGTGTATAGCTTTTGGTATGTTAGTTTTCTTCCTGAAATCAAATAAGAAACTCCTACAGGATTATTTTGGTGTTTCAATTTCTTTGTTATCTTCTGTCAAGACCCAAATGTTAAGACTAGTACTTAGTTTTTTCATTACTAATATAATTTCTTAAGAAGAGAAAGCTTTTCCACATATGCATTCAGTGACACAATTTTCTATAACTTAAGGGAGATTTTGAAGATCCACAAAACAAACTATGTGCCCCAAACTGCTATATTATTCTCACTTTTCCTCCTCAATCATTTTTATTCTTTTTTTTTCTTATCAAATAATATTATGTTTCCCTAAACTTTGTAGGTGATATAGTTAGTAAGGAGAATATAACATGATTAAAATTGGATATAAACTGAAAATATAGACATTAGAAAGAGAATGTAATGTCTTACTTTGGAGTTATACTACCCAACAAGTTTTTGACAAGAGTAGGAACTATCTTACCTTGTCTTCCCTTTTACAAAACCAAAGTGTGAAAGTCTCCACAATTCCATTTGGAAGCAAAATTAGGGCAAGTAAAAGCCCGTCTAAGGTCTTCTCTGTGGCTCTGATTACTTTGCCTTGAGACTATTATCTCTGGGCTCTTTCAAAGAATGACTCTTCATACTGCAGGGTTATTCTAATATTCCTCAGTTACATTTCATGCTAAAATCTAACACTGTATAAGAATTGTCTTCAGATTTTTTATTATGGAAAAACAAAAAATGACCATCTTAACAATTTTTACATGTATAATACAGTAATGTCAGCTATATAAATACTGTTATACAATAGATATCTAAAATTTTTTCATCTTGCAAAAATAAAACTCTCAAACTATTGAACAACAATATCCCTACCTCACTCCCTCCAATTCTCTGGCAACCACCATTCTACTTTCTGTTTCTAAGAAAAGATATAAACTTCATATAAGTGAAATTATGCAATATGTGTCTTTTTATGTTTGGGTCATTTCATTTGGCATAATGTCCTTAAGTTTCATCTATGTTGTCACCTATAACATAAGTTCTTTTTGTAAGCTGAAATAATATTCAATTGCATGCATATATCACATTTTCTAAATCCATTCATCTTACAATGGATATTTAGGTTGCTTCACCTGTTGGCTATTATGAATAATGCTGGGTCTTCACACATCTTATAGAGTTTCTGTTTTCAATTCTTTTGAATATATGCCCAGAACTGGTATTGCTGGGTTATATGACAATTCTATTTTTTAATTTTTATTTACTTATTCGTTATTATTATTATTTTTATTTTTTGAGATGGAGTTTTGCTCTTGTTGCCCAGGCTGGAATGCAGTGGCACTATCTCCTCTCACTGCCATCTCTTCCTCCTGAGTTCAAGGAATTCTCCCGCCTCAGCTTCCCAAGTAGCTGAGACTACAGGTGCCTGCCACCATGCTCCACTAATTTTTGCATTTTTAGTAGAGATGGGGTTTTGCCATGTTGACCAGTCTGGTCTCAAACTCATGACCTCAGGAGATCCACCTGCCTCGGTTTCCCAAGGTGCTGGGATTGCAGGCATGAAGCACCATGCCCAGCTGGCAATTGTATTTTTAATTTTTTAGGAGCCTCCATATTTTTTTAATAACAGTTGAACCATTTTGAATTCCTACCAGCATTATACAGGATTCCAAATTCTCAGCTTACGAACACTTGCACTTTTCCCTCTCCCACTTTTTTTTTTTTTTCTTTTTGATAGTGGCCTTTCTAACAGGCGGTGGGGGAATGATAGCTCATTGTAGGCTTGATTTGTATTTTCCTAATGATTATTGATGTTGAACATTGTTTTCACATTAATCTATCCTTGCCTTCCAAGAACAAGTTCCAATGATCTTAATTTATAATACTTTTGATGTGTTGTTAAAGTTCGTTTGCTAGCATTTTGTTAAGGGTTTTTGCACAGATAATTATCAGGGACGTTTGTCTTTGGTTTTTTTGTAGTGTCTTTGTCTAATTTTGCTATCAGGGTAAAGCTGGCATCACAGAATAACTTTTAAAGTGTTCCCTCCTTTGCAATGTTTTAGAGAGTGTGAGAAGGATGGATATAAATTCTTCTTTAACTGTTTGGTTGTAAGTTTTTCTTTCTTGAGAGACTTTAATTACTGATTAAATTACTTGACTGAATCAATTAGTTGATTACTTCAATTAATCAGAAATTACTTATGACAGATTCTTTTTAGATTAAGGAAAGTTTTATGATTCAATCTTCATAGATTGTGTGCCTCTTGAAGCGTATTCTTTTCTTTTAGGTTATCCAATTATTCATAATAATGTGTTATGATCCTGCTTATTTCTGTTACATCAGTTGCAATGTCTCTTCTTTTATTTCTGATTGCTGTTATTTATGTCTGCTTTCTTCTTAGTCTTAAGTGTCAATTCTGTTGTTTTTTTAAGCTTTTACTTTTATTGTTTGTGTGTTTATATTATCTACATTTTTATTTCTACTGCAATTTGTATTTCCATCCTCTACTGCCTTTGAGATTAATTTGGTCTTCCTTTCTAGTACCTTGAGAAGTAACGTTAGGTTGCTGATTTCAATTTTTTCTTCTTTTTTGAAAATCTAGGCACTTACCAGTATAATCTTTCCTCCTAGTACAGGTTTGTTTTATCTCTTAGGTTTGGTTATGTTGTGTTTTCATCTTTATTTATTTTAAGATATTATGTAATTTCTCTTGAAATTTATAATTTAACCCATTGGTTTTTAAAAGCATGTTTAATTTCCACATATTTTTGAATTTCCCAGTTGTTCTCTTGCATGGATTTCTAATTTCATTTTATTGTTGCTGGAAAAGATACTTGGCATAATTTCGGTCTTAAATTTGAAACACTTGTTTGTACCCTAACATTGTCATCACATTCCTAGAGAATGATCTGTGTACACTTGGAAAAAAAGTGTGTATTCCACTGTCATTAGGTAGAACATTCTGCATATGTCTGTTAATTCAGTTGACCTTAATGCTGTTCAAGTCTTGTTTCCTTACGGGTGTTCTGTCTAGTTGATCAGTCTGCTGATGAAAGTGCAGTATTGAGAAATCCTACTATAGTGGTGGCACTGTCTATTATCCCTTCAGTTCTGTGAGTGTTTGCTTTATATACTTAGGGGCTTTGCTGTTAGGTGCATCTATTTCTAATTGTTACATCTCCCTGGTGAATCGACTCTTTTCTTTTGTCACTATGTAATGCTCTTTTTGTCTCTTAAGACAGTTTTTCACTGAAAGTTTACTTTGATATAAGTATGGCCTCTTCTGCCTCCTTTGCTTATAATTTTTAGAATGTATTTTTTACTATCTTTTACTTTTGGCCTATGTACGCTTCTTGTATCAAGTTAGTCTCTTGTAGATAGTATAAAAGTTCTTTGTTTTTTTCTTCCTTCTTTGCTAATCTATTGTATGTATTTTTAAGGGGAAGTTTAATGCATTTATATTTAAAGAAATTAGTGATAGAAAAAAACTTACCATTGCTGTTTTAATAATTGTTTTCTGTATGTTTTATAGTTATTTAATCTCTTTTTTCTTCTACTGCATTCCTTTACTTTTCATTGTGTGTTTCTGTGTTTTTTTTGTTTGTTTGTTTTGTTTTTATCTTGGCCTGCTTTGATTTCTTTCTCATATTCTTTTGTGGACTTTCTATAGATATTTTATTTTTGATTACCATTGTAAGTACAAAAGCATCATATATATAACCATATGTATTTGGTAAGTTATTTTAACATAACCACTTAACCTCAAAAACATACAAAATTTATATTCTTATACTTCTCTCTCCTCTCTCCACTTTGTTGTTGATATCACGTCATTTTTTTATATTTTATATTCATGAATATAGTTTTATAGTTGTAGTTTTTAGTGCATTTATCTTTTAAATTCTATACCTAAATTAACAGTGATTTATGAAGCACCATTACAGTGTTCAAGGATTCTGTATTTATCTATATATTTACCTTTACCAGAGAGCTTTATATGCTTTCCTGTTGCCATCTATTATTCATTTCAGTGAAAGATTTCTCTTTATCAGTCCTTGCAAGGCAAGTCTAATGGTGATAAATTTCATCAGCTTTTATTTGAGAAAGTCTTTATTTAACCTTATTTTTGCAGTATAGTTTTGCTGGATGTAGTTTTCTTGATCAACAGTTTTTTTTTTTCTTCTACTATTTTTTAATATGTCATACTATTCTCTTCTGACTTGTAATGTTTCTGCTAGAAATCTGTGGATACTCTTATGAGAGTTCCTTTGCATATAATGAGTTTGTTGGGTTATTTTTGTTGTTGTTGTTGTTTGTTTGGTTTTGTAGCTTCTTAGATTCCTTGTCATCAGCTTTGGACACTTTGATTACAATGTATCTCAACGTGGGCCACTTTGTATCCATCCTAGATAGCGTACTTTAAATTGCCTGAATATGATTGTTTATTTCCTTCTTCAGATTTGAAAATATTTTATCATTATTTCTTTAAATAAAATATCTGTCCCTTTCCTCTTTATTCTTTTAGAACTCCCATAATGTATATATTGTTTAGCTTGCTGATTCTTCATAAATCCCTTAGGATTTCTTTGCTTTCTTTTCTTTTTTCTTCTTCTGACACAATAATTTCAAATCAATTGTCTTTGGTTTGCTGATTACTTTTTTTCTGATGATTAGTTTTGTGTTGACTGCCTTTAATGAATTTTTAAAACTTATTTATGGTATTCTTCAGCTCTACAATTTCTCTTTGATGCTTTTTTACAATTTCTATCTTTGTTGATTTCTCATTTTTTCATGTATAACTTTCCTGATTTTATTTAGTTATCAATGTTCTCTTGTAGCACATTGAACTTCTTCAAAACAATTGTTTTGAATCTTTGTCAGTTAATTTAAAGATCTCAATTTACTAGGTTCACTTTCTGGAGATTAATTTTGTTCCTTTGATTAGACATTTTTTCCTTTTTCTATGGTTACTTTCAGTTTTTGTGTATTTAAAACAGAAGGTATCTCTTCTAGTCTTTATGTATTGGCTTGGTACAGGAAGAGTGCTTGGTACAGGAAGAGTCCTTCAGTAACCAGCCCAGCTAGTGATTCTGGGGCCCTTTAAATTGTTTATAAGCATGTGTCTACATCTACTATTGGCTTACATGTGTAACTTCTTAGTTAGGAATGTTTGCCAGTTTCTCTTGTTGATTTTTTTTTTTCTTTTCAGGATCTTCTAATCTTTTACCCACTCTAGTATTTGGATATAGTGATACAAGTTCTCTGGCACAGCAATAAGTCACTGAGCTTTCTTTTGTTTTCTGAGGCTCCGAGGCCATCAAGATATGACAGTTCCACCAGTGCTCCAAGCCAGTCAAGACAGAAACCAGTTCTTCAGGCAGCTCCCTAAAAAGTCATAACGTTGGGTTTTCATACCATTCTTTATTTTACATTCCAAGTAAGAAGTGTGGAGTTTTCTCCCTATTGCATTGAGCTGTGCTGGCTTGGGGAAGGGATTGATGTAGTTGACATGAAACAACTTTTCTTAATTATTTTCATAAAGATGTTTTTGACTTTAAGTTTTCCCTGGGTTTTGAGACTTCCTTACTGGTTTCTAAATCTCATAAAGGCTTTCTGGAATGTACTGTTAAGTTGTCTCTGTGAGAGAAAAAGGTCTTAGGCTTTTTACCCTGCCATCTTGATTATATTACTCCCAGTTTTGAGACATTTCCATGCTGATTGTTTATCAGCTCTCTAATATTTAGGGCTTTGTTTTATTTATCTTCGTTTATCTCACAATATCTAGCAAATGGCCACTCAAAATAAACAATATTTGCCTTATAAAGGAATAAATTTATGAGCAAAACAAACTGGGGGACATAATATTAGTAGCTGATGACTTTGTGTGGAGCTGATACTTCTTTACTTGGTGTCTTCATGTGTCTGTGTTTGGATGTGTGTTTATGTGTATGTCCACGTGGAAGGGTAGGAAGTTGTCACTGTGCATGTGATTTTGTTTGACGATTTTTGTGTATGCAACTGTGTGTGTACATATTCTCAAAGTCATGTTCCACTTAAATTATTATATATAATTATATCTTATTATTATAAGATAAGAAACTTGCATGGAAGCAAGGATAACAAAATTTAAAATGTTATTTTTTTATTGTTAATTTATTCCCCTCTGTGAGAAATATAAGCTCTATGGAATACTAAGCTACAGAACTGGATACAGGCTACATTTATTAATTTTGTGAGATAAGAATATTCTGATTCATTTTACAGATGCAGACATTCATACACAGAGGAAAAAAAACTGATTTGACAAATATTAAACAGCTAAGAAAGGCAAAGCCAGAATTCAAACACCAAGTGTCTAAAGTTCTAGCCCATCTTTGAGCACTGAGGACAGTGTACTCAGGTTGTCCAAATACTGGAGGTTGGTGATATTGTGTTATAAATCAAGGCTTTCTGAGATGCTAAACATTCAGATCAATTTTAATACAAATTAATGACAAATTCTGAGGACGGCACAATAAATATCAAAAGTCGAAGATTTAGAAATAGAGGAAACCTTAACATAGATATTATGAAAGCATTAAACCCAAGTCTACTCAGCAATTATATGTGATCTGTAGCAGCCTGTCTTCTCTGAGGTAAAACAGGGAAATTGCCTATATTGAAATTGGATTATTTTAATTAAAAATAAAAAATTCCTATATAAATAGCCTTGACCAGTAAACTGTGTGTTTCCTTAGCTTGTAGTCAGTGTGGCCATTAAAAAGAAATACTATGCAAAATTAATTTCATCTGATTACAAAAGCTTTCAGGAGCTGTCTTCCCACTGTTCCAAATGATTCTGTCATTTTTAAAAATAACTTTGTTATTGCCATATGGCCAACTATTGGCATTGAGTGTTTGAGTTGTTTTCAGCTTTAATGATTTGTGAGCCAGATGATTTTATGAAACATGTAAGACTAGGAATCAGAGTATTTATATCTATATGCTCAATTCTGCTGGTATTCAATGAGTTTCTATACCTCTTTTTATCAAAATTCCTATTTATAAAATGAGGATCTTGGCCATAATAACATTAAGAATTGTTTTAGTTTAAATTTTCTATCAGCCTCTTGTTCTAGGAAATATTTAGTTGATCTGACACTTGTCAATTGGCCAAAATGTAAAGTCCAGCAAACATTAGTTACAATTTTAGTGAATGTTAAAGAATTTCCAGGTAACAATGTAGGTTTTTGTACATTATTTCACTTAACCCTTAGAGCTTAATAAAATCTTTTTTTATTATAAAAATAAAAATGTTTTATAAAAATAAGTAACTTCTGTAGATTTGCAGAAAAAGTGATAGTGTTGGTATTTTAATTCCTGTCCATCTAACTCCAGAGCCAGATCTCTTAACTGAAATGTTCTTCCCAATCAAGCTGAAGGTGTCTTGGAAAAGTGTATTATAAGAAAAAGCAATGCAAAGTAATATCATTCAAATTTAAGTAGAATATAGTTATTTAATTTAAAACTCCTGAAGATTTAGAAATTGTTTTATCATGTCAAATTTAAGGTTGAAAAGGTCTTTTTTCTCTTACTTTTAAAATTCTTATTTTATTTTTTTCTTCTATGTTTGATACCAAACAAACTGGATTCTCTTCATTAACTATAAGATAAAGAAATTATCTAGTCAATTAGTAACATGGAATCTAATTATTTTGAACCTATCAAAATCTCACTTTCCTGTATAATAAAAATGGTGAAAATGATGTGTGTATTATCTTTACCGGTCAAGTAAAGAACAGAATTCCCTTTAGAAAGATGAAGGAGTTCTATTTACTTGTCATACAAATTATTATTTTACTTTATCCGTTAGAAAAATCTTCATTATTCCTTATCTCAATAAAAATGCATGGCAGACTTTTTAGAAAAGAGTAGAAAGATAAATCTAGCAATCCTGTAACAGAAAGATCACTGGTAAAAATAGTGTAGATAGATATATTTTCATAAAAATGAGGAACTTCAGCAATAACTCTAATTTTTGCTTTCAAGATCCAACTGGCTTGTGATGGAAAAAGCTAGCTTAAAGCAGAAAAAGCTGATTTATCATCTGTTACCTTACCTTAAATCAAGCAGAGCCACATGACATCAAATCTCCTGTTCTCCCACATGGGTCTAACTCAGTTCATGGATAAGAGAACAGGCTCTCACCAAAGTTCTCTATCACTTCCTTTTACTTGAAGTCACCAGCTGTGTGCTGTCTCTTTCCAATTCCAGAGTTCCAGTACTCACTGCTGATCTTAAATTCACGTTTCAGAAGTTCAGGCAACTGATTGATAGAGTTTAGGAAAATGTTTACAGAAAACAAACAAACAAAAATGGCCAACTATTATGTTTCTCTTTTCTTTTTTTTTTTTTCCCTTTCACTTTCTGTAGAGTAAAAGCCTCACAACTACAAAGGACACTAAGGAAAAATTAGGAAAAGTTGAATATGGGCTGTTTTAGATAATATCTCTTCAATTATTTATGTCTATAACTTCTATCCATAAATTTTGTAGTTTGAGATACCATTTTTGTGGAAATTATTTTTAAAAAGCTAATGATAATATAAAATGTATCATGATTTACAATTTTGTTTTCAATTTGATTCTAGTACCTAGAAATGTAATTTCCTTTCTGTATTGACTTTATTTTGTGACTTAGCTGAATTGATATATTAATTCTATTAGTTTCTAGATTTTTAAACATCTTAGATATCTAATCATGTTACATGTGAATAATGATAGTTTTATTTCCTCCTTTCCACTGCTTATACTATTTGTCCTATTCTTAACTTATAGCACTGGTGTAGTCCTCTAGTATAATGTGTGGAAGTATGGATAAATTAACAACATTCTTGGTTTACTTCTGAACTTGGGTGAAAGTGTTCAATAATCCACTCTAAAATATGAAGTTTGATATTAATTTTGGTATAGTTAAACATTATCAATCTAAAATGATTCTTCTGTTCTCACTTTACTGATTTTTTAAATCATGAGTTAATGTTTTATAACTCTTTCAAGTCAATAGGAGAAAAACATACAACCACTAAAAAAAAATGTGCCCAAGACTGAAATATAAATTCACAAAAGAGCATATCTAATGGCCAGTAAATATCAACACTAATAATGGAGAGGCTATCAACATCATTAATGGAGATGAAAAGGAAATTAAGACCAAGATGATATGCATTTAAACATACAGCAGAAGGGCTAAAATTAGAAAACATGAACCAGCTGGAACTCTGGTACACTGCTTATGGGAACTTAAATTGGCATAATCATCTTATACTGTCAATATCTCTTAAAGATAATAATACAAATAGTTTATGTTGAAACTACTCCTAGGTATATAACCACTAATAGTGAATGCACATATTAATAAAATTATAGCAGCTTTACTCATAATTTTCATCTATTCTACCACAGATACATTAAATTGTATTACAGTATACTGTGAGATCCCTGAAGTGGGGTTCAGAGTTTGGATCATAAACCAAAATCAGAAGATGCAAATATGGTTATTTAGCTCCAAATTGACACTGGTCAGAGAGTATAGTATTATACATACCAGAAACATCATGTATACTTTGGATACCTAGATGCATTTTCCTATATGCTGTATACAGAATATGCTTTGGTTATATTAACCCAAAGCTGACATGTGTACATGTCACAGCAGCGTAAAAAACCTACTGAGTACAAGTAGCCTCAACTTAAATACCTGTTACCACATAAATTTAAGTGACTAGCTCCCTTTTCTTCATATGGCCTTAGTCCACAGATTATAAGTCACATAATAACCAAGCTGCCAGCCAAGGACACAGCCTAAAGAACATTCTTTAAGTAATGTTTAGCACATACCAGGCTTTGCAAAATCATCACTTACTTTTCGAGTTTATATTTCAAAATGTTTGAATAAGGGGAAATTCTTTAATCTAGATGAGGTAATAAGCTGACACTTTCCCTCAAAGCCATATTTTAGACTTTGTTAACACATCCTTGCCACGTAACCCTGGCTATGACAGAAATTTCTGTAATAGAAATTCTGTGTGTGTGCCTATATACACACACATATAATTCTATTACATTATTTTTAAAAAGCTTAAAATTTACTAAGACACCAATAACTAGCATGATAAGAATCATCTGATAACATATGGAAACATATTAAAAACACTAAACAAAGTAAAACAAGGCTAAAAAGTTAATCATAATTCCACATTATTATGGTTACCATGAGCTACAGGGATTTACCATACTTCTTTTTCCTCCTCAAAATAGCCTCCCTCTAGTCTACCTTTTGGGATTATTTTGGGAAAAAAAATGGTAGTTTTTATTTTCATAATTATTTCAAAACAGAGAGAAAAAGTATGATCAGGAAGTGTAACCAATATGAGAAACTTATGAGGATTTCATAGTCCTTCAAATTTCTTGCAACAATTTTTACTGGTTCAGGGATCACATCTCTTATCAACTCTGTCCTCACTCCAGAGAATTCTCAAAGAATTTTTGATAATACTTCACTAACGACTCATAATATGCTTTCACACTAAATAAGGAATTGCCCCCAGAATCTCATTAAACTTAGTAGTCCCATCAAGGACTTTCTTTTCCAGGCTGCTTCTATTTCTGAGTTCAAATCCCTTTTCTGTATTCTGAGTCTTCCTTCCAAGCAGGCACAATGTTTATAAATGTTTCAGGCTGAAATATGTTTTATTTAATTATTTATTTATTATAGGTGTGCATGCACAAAAACTAGAGGTTATTAATGAAGTGATAAAATAATGAGAAAACTTCATTAAGTTGGATCATCTTTTTGTAGATGGATCTTTTCAATGACTTGAGTCTTTAGGATACCATTCTTGAGCTCCTACTGAGTCCTTTGGGATCCAATTATGTGGGTCCATAGGGTAACATTCTTTTATGCAGCAGAGAGTTGTAGGTCTTTCACAGTATGACATCCTAAATTCACTATTATCACATAGATTTTTACATCGACCACCAATCATTATACATGCATTCCACCAATTAAAGATGATATGGTGCCCTTTACTTCTGACTGAAAGAAGACATGAACAGCTGGGATTAAAAATCTACAGAGGAACTGCCGAGATTTAAAAGAAGACATGGAAGCAATCGCAGACAACAAAGAAGAAATTTAAAAATGAATATTTGCCTTAATTATTTTTGTTCATATCAGAGGAGATCAATGAAATAAACAAGTATACAGTTCCTAAACTAAAGGTTCTATTCCTATTCATTTTAAATAATTTTTTCATGACTCAATAAGGGATTTCTGGAGGGCTTGCAATTTATTAACACCTTCCTCTGTCTGTCTTGCTCATTGTCTAGAACCATTTGATATGAGTGAGATGATCTCCATCCTCTCATTTATTATTCATCCTTAGTGCTGTTCTGTGGTAAATGTTCTCTTCCTTTATAAGATTCCATTGTTCCTTTTAACCTGACTTGAAAAGTTCTAAAATATTGAAAGATGTAATTTTATTTTTCTTAGATATCTCATCTCCTCTTGGATCTGCACCCTAAAGCCAAGCACAAGAGATGTCTGCTAAAAAAGAAACAGGCATTTTGGAGTGACTAGAATAAGGAAATAGTAAATAACCACAAGCTGTGGACATAGTGAACACTTCAGCAAGGCTCTTAATTTTCTAGTGCTAGCTTGCCTTTTTTCTCTTTCATCATTAAGTTTCCAATGCTATAGAAACTTTTAAAAACGTTTTGAATTTCACTTTGCACCATAATTCCTTCGACTTTGTAACTTCCACAATCATAAGGAATGACATATATATCTAGATATAGGGTCTTTCTGTCACTAGCAGAAGTTCTGATGGATAGTTTCAGGTATTCATTTATTCTCTGTATCTCCACAGAATAAAACTACAAATAAATGGCACAGGTCACTGGAGAGCCAGGTTTTAAATCCATATAATAATTCTTTTATTAATTAAAAGTTTTATAAAAATTCTGGAAGAGATTGTCTTAGGAAGTACATATCTACCATTACTAGACTAATATAAGCATGCATTGCTGGACATATTTCAGAAGGTGGATGAATGTCGGGGACCGGCACGTCTGCCAGGAGGCTCCCGGCCTGCAGGAGGCCTCACCCCAACTCGGAGATGTTCACAACCTGGAGGAGAGAGTGCGCGGAAGAGAAGACAGACAGACAGACAGACAGACAGTGGGGTCTGGAGGACTACCCTGGCAAGGCCAGTAACATGCCAGAGTAGCAGGTTTATTGCGTGCATAAGTCTGATTATATACCTTTTAGTTCTTCATTGATGACACAAGTTACATTAAACAGTAAATACAGGAATACGGGAACAAAGGAACAAAAGGTTTACAGAGACAGGAATTACCATATCAGGCCCACTTGGGGTAAACAGAGCCTTAAAATGTTTACAGAGACAGGGATTACCATATCAGGCCCGCTTGGGTAAACAGAGTCTTAAAATGTTTACAGAAACAGGGATTACCATATCAGGCCCGCTTGGGTAAACAGAGTCTTAAAATGTTTACAGAAACAGGGATTACCATATCAGGCCCACACAATGACTCATGAAACTGCCATGGCACGCCCTGTTCTTCGTGTCAGTAGCCAAAATATTTTGCAGAAGTTATGCATCAACACTTCATCCCTTCCCTCAGCTCAACAGCCTCCAGGTGAGAGGTGAAACGTGTATGGGCTCAAGCTCAAAATGGCCATGATACAGTTAAGCACCGTGAACGGGAGCGATCCCCACACATTATTGTCTTTATTCATATGCAGTGATTTTTCGGACTAATCCTTTTTAAAATTTTAGTGGCAGGTTTGGACTAAAGTGCTCAAATAAGAAGTTGTATATGATACCATTAAGTAAATCAGAGGAAAACAAAGCTGTTCTTGTTGAACCTGGGTTAAACGCCACACAGTTCTGACTATCTACTGCTGCCTTTGACATATTTCTGCTGAACCCTGGGACTCAGAGGAGCAGGGTTAGAAAACCAGAATAGATCGATACCATTATTATTTAGTGCTTTTGAAATCTGTCCAGACTTTCTGACAAAATGGTGCAGTGGGTTCATGCTTTGACACATTCCCTCTGCTCCAGACACTTCACAATGCTAGATAGTAGAGCTATCCGATTAAACGCTCTGAGAAACAAGATGAACATCATCACTGGCACAGACCAAAACCAGAGTAGAACCAGAAACGGGAGCAGGCCTGCAACCCAGGCTTCCTGTCTGCCAGTAATTATACTGGTCCTGAATTATTCCAGGTCCTGAAGCAAGCAGGAAAACGGAGACGAGCCATGTTTCACACTTCATAACAGCTGACATGAGAAGTTCCCGTTCAGCTCTAACTTATAAAACCGATTCCAACCATAGCCTCTTCTTTCTAGGAAGTTGTAATCCTTAATAAAAGAAGAAAATAATACAGTTTCAGAACTGAAGACTGAGCTTCCTAATAGACAAAGCAGGCATAATTAATCAAGTTGCATACAAGAGAGGTAAAGTGCTTTGCAAGACTAGATAGCCACTGAGCAGTTATCAGCGCTCTTGATGGGCATCAATAAGGACACTTTTCTGAAACAACCGAAGTCTTAAGAGCAATAGCATCTCCATGCTATTAAAATGTTTGCCTCTTGAAGTCAGATCGAAGTCTGCTTGCATTTCATGCAATGCATTTGATGACTTGTACAATACTCCACAGTGTATGTATTAGGCAGCACAGGCTGCCATAAGAAAATAGTATACACTGGGTAGCTAAAACAGCAGGAATCTATTTTCTCACACTTCTAGGGGCTAAAAATCCCAGATCAACATGTAGGCAGACTTGTCTCCTGAGGCCTCTCTCCTTGGCTTGCAGATGGCCACCTTCTTGCTGTGTTCTCACATAGCCTTTCCTCTATGCAAATGTATCCCTTATGTCTCTTTCTTCTTATAAGCTTTGTTACCTTCTTAAAGCTCCTTTCTGTAAATGCAGTCCTATTGCTGGTTAGGGTTTCAAGATGTGAACATTGAGGTTAGGACACAATTCGGTCCATAAGGGAACTGATTGTACAGGCAAACGTTTGTTTGTTTGTTTGTTTGTTTGTTTGTTTGTTTTTCTCCCAGAAATTTTTAAGTTAATGCATTTGAAATTTTCTTCAAAAAGAAATGTCTTCCAAAATATCAGACTAGAAAACATCGAGAGTGATATGATAAATTGTCTTATATTATTTTGTTGTGAGAATTCATTGGGGGACACACACACACACACACAAAACATGCTTGCATCCATGATCATTATTCTTTTTTTGCAGCCAACAAGATCTGTTCTAATGGAGCTCTGGTATGTGCCTCCTCTAACAGCTGTATCCCAGCCCACCAGCGCTGTGATGGTTTTGCCGACTGCATGGATTTTCAGCTCGATGAGTCCAGCTGCTCAGGTACCCCGTTTCCATTCTAATATTCTTGTGATACGAACAAGCGATTTAACCTGCACACAATGAAAATATTAAGACTTTAGGTTCTAAATAATGGCAAGCATGGAATAATTTGATTTCTAATATTGGTTTTGGGGCAGAAAGGATGTTGACATTAATTGCTGCATGTCTAAAAGATTGTAAACGTGTAATGGGCTCATGCTAGTTCTACACAATGTTTGATAAGAAAAGAAAAATCAAATGTATAATTTTAACACAATGTAACTTAAGATTAATAGTATTTAATAATCTTTCCTATGAAAATTGCTTGGTTTTTATAATAAGGAAATCTTATACAATCTAGTGCTATTAATTTTTTTTAATTGTTATTTTCTTTTTCCTGCTTCTTTATAAGAGCTTCCTATTTGCATGATCTAGTTACGTATTTAAAAGTAAATTTATTAAATCTTAGTTTGATATCTAAACATTTTTCTTTCTTCTGACCTTGGAACATGTACACAATGTAAGAACTAACTGTATATTTCTGTGATTATACTTTTATCAAAACTGCTTTAAAATTTCCTAATTTATTGTAGCCCTTTGTCAACATCTCTCCTGAGTAAATGAATTTTTATTTCATATAGGTGATATATGAAATTATAGACCATTAAAGTTAATATAATTTTGTCATAACTAAAGGATAATATAAATTAATGATAGTGATAGATTTAGTGAGATTTCCTGAATAAGTTGGAAATATTTTATATCAAAACTAGTTAAGAAAGTACTCTTTGTATCTTTCAAGAAAGAACATTATGAGATGTGCGTTTAGAAGCATGATAATTGTAACCAAATCACAGTGTGAAAAAGTCTTATTCTTTATACTGCTCGAAGTGAGTACTCACACAGCGCTGCATTTTATGAGTACAAAAGCAAATAAAAAAGTGACCAGATCTGGCCCCATAAAATATGCAAAGATGAATACTCTGTCATTATTTCTGCACTTGGAATGCATGTACTTCAGGTGAGATACCAAGAAATACCAAAAGAGAAATGGTATTATTTTCTTTACAAAGAGAAAGAAAGCCATTACTGAATATCTCCATTGTTTGAAACTATTAAGACACGGTATTTATGCCAGACCCAAACTTATTTACATAAAAGCAAGATTATCTTCGACATGGTGCTAAATGATCACAAACATAATATGTTATAATTTGTTATATTCTTTGATATAGTCTACTTTAAAAAACAGGATCAGAAAAACAGAAGACTTGTCATTCATACCCAGTGATAGACAATCTGTAGGTAGTACTATAGAACACATTTTTCTTGTCTGTCTCTTTTCATCAGTCACCAGTCATGTTTATAGTTCACTTACAAAGTGTAGGTCATGTTGACACATCTATTGGGTTAGGGTAAAATAAAGAACTAGTGAAACACACAGTTTTCAGAAATAAAATCCTTATTATATTATCTTTTGTCTGTTTATATGTTGTATGCTTTTTGGCTTGTCAGTCAAATATAATAAAGTCAAGCTTCTATTTTTAAGATGTCTTCAAGATGGATCCACACTAAGGGTTTGTCAACGTACATTACACATTACTCTTTCTTTCCAACATTATATTTTTTTAAGATCAGCATTTCATAGGCTTTCGTGAACCCAATCCTTACAACATCCAGTAATTTCCATAGTGATCTCACCATGGTAAGAATCTGGCCTCACCTACTTTGAGGTTTAAGTCATAAACAAGAACATTATGCTCGGGCACTTGTATACATGTTGCAGGCTGCATATATTTCAATGAATCCTGTTCATGCCTAACTCATATTATAAAAGTATATTATTTTCAAGTTTTGGTTGCTTATACAACTAGAAATTATTGGCCAGAATTTGTCTGGCTGAATCTAAACTGAAAGTCTTTTTCTAGTCATTTGCAGTAGTAGAGGTTAATAAAGCTTATGCCAAGGTGAAACTGTAACTATGATAATCATTCATTTGAAGGAGAATTAGGAAAGGAAACTGACAATGTGAAACTGTAGGATGAGACATTATAAATATAATACTATATGTAATAAATACTGATGATGGTGGTGATGATGATGATGATGCAGCTTAATAAAGTTTCAGAAATATTTAAGAACCAAACCAACACAAACACAAATGCTTCTCAGGCAAATACTATGGAGCTACTTCAAGTTTGTTTTTTATTAATATTTTTTAATTGACACATCATAATTGTGCATATTTATGGGGTACAACTTGATGTTTCAGTGCATATGGTGTGTTGTATCATGATCAAATCAGGGTAGTTAGCTTATCCATCACCTGATGCATTAATTATTTCTTTGTAGTAAGAACGTTCAGGAGCCTCTCTTCTAACCATTTTGTAATATACCATATCTTACTATTCATCCATTACCCTACTGTGCAATAGAACACCAAAACTTATTCCTTCTATCTAATAGTAACTTTGTACCCATTGAACAATCTCTGCCTTTCCTTTTCCTCCCCTTTCCAGCCATTGGTAAGCACTGTTCTATTCTCTGCTTCTATGATACTAACTTTTGAGGTTTGATAGTTTTTCCTGTAGTCCCTGTGCCAGGATTTCAAGGTAAAGAGAATAATCTCCTACCTCTGGGACTTGGTTTGCTGCACAAAATCTTTGGGACTCCTAGGGTCTATATATTTCTTCAAACTATGTGCAGATAATTGTGTATATGCATATTTATCTGGCACAGTACATAAATGCCACATGATTTAAAGGGGTTTGTATGCCTACAACATCAAAAACTGCAAGCAGTTGTAGAAATTCTGCGCTAAATAGCTAATCATTTGACATTTTTACTGTAACAGGCTTTGGAGTCAGAAGGCCAGGGTTTAGTTCTAATTCAAATGCTTCTTTGCTATTAACTCAAGTAAGTTGTATTAACCACTGGAGGCCTCACTTTTCTCCTCTGCAAAATGAGAATAATTTTGGTACAAAACACAGTGTTATGAGGACTAACTGAGATAACACATGTAAAACTCTTAGGTCAGTCCCTGACACATAGCAGGCCGTATGTAAATGGTAGTGGTGACGGTGATGGTGATTGTAACCACAAAGGAAAGTAAGGAAGAGAAGAAGATGGATAGAGCAACGTCAAGGAAACTAGGTTTCATAGGCAATGCAAAGACTCCCCCCAATATAGAGAGATGATTGAGACCAATTATTTAATACTTTATACACATCATTCACTAGAATAAAAATGCTAACAAATTTAATTTCACCTTCCTAGAAGTCCTATAAGGTAGTGATATCATACGTATTTCTACATGAAGAATCTTATACTTAGAGTACCTAGCCCAAAGGCCCACAACTCTTAAATGACTGAGCCTGGTATCATGAGGGAAAGCCAGGATTCATGTGTTTATCAGTCCTCCCAGCTCACTAGTACATAGCACCTGTCTCTTCCCTAGTCTCTGTGTACATTAAAGGGGGGAAATAAGTGTTTACTTGCAAATTATTTAAGCTTAAAAATTGCTATTGGTTTTATATGTGTGTTCCTGCTTTTCCAATGAGATACATCAGAATGAGATTCAATGTGAAATACTCAGAATGATATTTCTGTGCAACCAATTGTGAGCTGTATTGGCTTCTAGACACATATTCATAATAACCAACACAAAGGGATACAAGCCAGAGAGACATTGCTGTGGCTAAAGATTGGAAACCTCTGCTAATGGTAATATTGCCCCATAGATTCCCAGTTCTCATATTGGGAATTATATCTGCTTACCTCCTGGGAATACTCAGCCTCTTCATGGCTAATTAGCCATATTCATCTCCTTCCCCATTTCATTTGCTCTCTGCTTGAAAATGTTTTGAGTAAATTAAAGCTGAAAATACTTTGTGCTGCATCTTTCTGTATTATGGATAAAGAACCTGGGTCTAAGGCAGAAAGTGATAAAAACTTTTCACAGAAATAAACTGTAAGTTTTCTGCCCTGCAAAACACCAGGACTCACATCTGGTTCCAGTGAACATCTGTGTTCCTTGCACTGTGCTCCACTAAACAGCACAAAAATGCACATTTGGATTCACACAGAATCATTCTGATGTAAAGCTAGCTTATGTTTCATTTTCTGTAATATATTAAATATGAATGACCCACCCAAAAATAGGCAGCTCTGCCGTACTGTTAGTTTTCTGATCCTCTGCAGTCTCAGACACTCTTCTCATTTTTTCAATGGAATAAAATCCATATTTGAGGAAGAATGAAATTATACTTAAGACCAAAAATAACCGTAAAACAGCTTGTCTAACAAGGTGTATACCAATTTAAGCTTTATCATATTGATGGCTATTTTTCAGTCAAACCAGTAAATTTCTTGTTTATAAAGGAGATTTCATGTCTGTTCTGTTCAGTGGAGCATGGCCCCCAGGCCTGAGGTGAGGAGCTCTTTACTCTCATCTTTAGCACCCTACTTCCCTGTTTTATGTAATTAGTTAAATAAGGAGGACTAAGGGAGGGCAAGATGGGACATATATCCCTGGGAAAGCAAATTGCTGATTTCTTTTTGAAACCAAATATGATGCCAGACACAAGATATATTTGATTTTTGATCCTAAACTGCAACTTCCCTCCTTCCTTGCGTTCTTCTTTCTTAAAGCCTGCCATCCCTTCTCTAGTGTGCAATGACTGCCTTTATTAGCCCATTCTCACGATGCTATAAAGATATACCTGAGACTGAGTAGTTTATAAAGAAAAGAGGTTTAATGGGCTCATTGCAGGTTGTACAGGATTCTGCTTCTAGGGCAGCTTCAGGAAACTTACAGTCATGATGGAAGGCAAAGGCAAAGCAAACACATATTCACATGCCTGGCAGGAGATAGAGAGAGAGGAGGGAGAAGTGCTAAACATTTTCAAACAACCAGATATCAGGAGAACTCTATCAAGAAACAGCAGTAAGGGGATGGTGATAAACCATTAGAAACCACTCCCATGATCCAGTCACCACCTCACACTAGGCCCGACCTCCAACACTGGGGATCACGGCTTGACAAGAGATTTAGATGGGGACACAGAGCCAAAACTTACCACTGCTTAACAATCTACTCTCTCGAGCCACCCTTTCCTTGTATGTTTTACTTCAATATGTATTACTTACATAAAATTTCTAGTTCTCCGTTTTTTCACTATCCTTCATGTTTATCATCATTTCTTTGTTCTAGTAAATGGTTTATCTCTCTCTCTCCCTCTGCTAAGATTGGGCTTGTCAAAGACAAGGAGCATATCTATGTGACCCTATAGTACCACAAACAGTGATCTCAAAATGACTTGAGGAAAAATCCTGAAAAGTGATGCTATCTAAAAAGCAGAGAGAAAAAAATCTGAAGAAAAGCCTCAAATTTGTATCTCTGCTTCATATTAAATATTTCATCTGAGGCTCAGACCTACCAATTCCAATGCCCATGGGTGAGGTCACTTCCACTTGGATGCCCCTTATGCACTTAACACATCATCTTTTCCTTTAAATATCTTAGTTCCCCATAAATCCCCCTCAGTGAATGAAATCACCAACTAGCTAATGACCTAGCAAGAAATGTAGACATTATCCTTGACTCTTCCAAATAGTCTCCAAGATGTTTCAATCCTAATATTTAATTATCTCTTAAAAATACAACTTTCTACCCCCAACCCCACCCTACTCCTTTAATTCAGGCAATCATTATATTTTTGCTAGTTTATTACAAAATACTCTTAACGGGGCTCCCAAATTTTAATCTTGGTCTTTCAGTTGAGTTGACACACTGCAGCCAGGATTCTGATGCATGAAACATGGTACTTCTCTTCTTAAAATCTTGGCTTTGCTGGGCTGATGTGGTCCAGGAACTGTGTATCTCTGACTTCTACCTACATTATCTTCGTATTATGAGCAATTCAATCAGGCTGGGCTGTCTTCAGTTTCTGAGACATGCAACACCCTCTTCTCTGGCTTCTGGGTCTTTATGCTCACCTTTACACACACATGCACACTACTGCCCAAATAAATAGCTATGGATTCTATATTTTATATATATATATATATATATATATTGCTTTGTACTCCATAAAATATTACTCCATAAAAGATATATTACTTTGTACTCCATAAATATGAAAAATTATCATATGTCAATTGAAAAAAAAAAAGAGGTCAGATGTGGTGGCTCAGACCTGTAATCCTAGCATTTTTGAAAGTCAAGGTGGGAGGATTGCTTGAGGCTCAGAGTTTAAGACCACAATGGGAAACAATGGCAAGATCTCACCATTACAACAATTTTTAAAATTAGGCAAGTGTCGTGGTGTGCACCTGTGGTCACAGCTATTCAAGGCTGAAGTGGGAGGATTGGTTGAGCCCAGGAGGTTGAGGCTGTAGCCAGCTGTGTTTATGCCATTGTACTCCAGCCTGAATCACAGAGTAAGACCCTGCCTCAAAAAATAAATAAATAAATAAAAACAAAAAAAAGAGAGAGAGGAGGAGGAGGAAGAGAAGCAAAAAAAAAAAAAAAAAAAAAGCAGAAGAAGCAGAAGCAGAAGAAGACGGAAGAGAAGGAAAAATAGCAAAAAAACACAAGTAAATAATTTTTTAAAGTCTTGTCTTCTTGTGGCTTATTCAGGCATGCGAAGGGCATAAACACATTCAGGGCAGCAGGGGCTGATGAACAAATTTGGAGGGAGTACAGGAAAGTAGCCTATGGGAATTCTTTTGCTTTTTGCAACTGGAAAGCAATTTACTCTCAGAGATTAGATTTAATGTAATGAAAACTAGTGATATCTTCTCCTTCTTCCTAATGCTGTATATAATTAACTGGCGTCTTTGTGATGCTTCTTTTTAGAATGTCCGTTAAATTACTGCAGAAATGGTGGGACTTGTGTCATGGAGAGAAACGGTCCTATGTGTCGGTAAGGAACATTGTTTAATTTTTTTTCAACATTTGTTGAAACTTACTTCTTTTTCTATAGGCCAATATAATAGAGCATCAATCAATATGTGGTTAGTAAGGTAAAATACTGGATAATGGCACTATTTACATTTATTTTCTTGAATAACGTATAGTAACATATGAGTGCATTTCAGAGAAATATCTGTTATTTATTATGATTGTGTATATTTTTCAACATTTTATATGGAATATATAATTTTAATAATATTCACTATTCCTTGGATTTAATACTTATGTCAGGTTTTTAAAAGATTTTTTTCTTATATGAATATCTTTCTATTTCAGATGAACCTTGTGGCTGCATTTCCTCTCTTTATTTCAATGTTTATATTTCTCTTTAACAACAAAGGATGAAATTAATTTATAAATAAGACCATTTGCTGGTGTATGCAGTGGGTATTTATAAGTAAAGTTAAGGTATAGATAAGAAATACATTTGCATACTAAAAGCAAGAGTAAACAAAAATAGGCCTTGTGATTTCTCTGGGGAAATGTTTATATTGCATATCAAAGATGGCTTGATATCTTCTCTCACCCTTTAGGGAATTGTGCAAAACAGCTTCATAAACTCCAAAGGAAATGATGCATATTTCATTATATTCGTGTTTATGACTTTATAATCTAGTATACCAATGGATATATCACTTTCTTTATTAGAAAACTCATTGAAGGTTGCTACTCAAGTCATTATGAGACACACAAAGGTATCTGGGAAACAATGATTAATAGTTGCTTGAGTCCTTATTTCTTTCGGAATCAACACACATAATGTAGAAAAGTAGTTTATTCCTAAAAACAAAAACATCTGCCAAATAAAACAATAACAAAAATTTGATGATTACTATATTTAGATACTGTTTTAGTTTAACATTGTTGAAATGTAATTACTAATGAGTTTCTTGGAAGGGTTTTCTCTTTCAATGCTTTACACAATTTACTTCTCAACATGTCAACAAAATTATACTTTTCCCCATGTCAGTTTCCATGGAAATTAATTTATCACAAACTATTACTTGATGGACAGACAGGATATATAATGTTAATTTCTAAAATCTCCTGAAAGAAGTTGAGAATGATGCTGTAAATAATGTTTATTAAATGTCAGCTGAGTGGATAATATTATTTAATGTCAATTGCTTACAGTAAAGAGATTTGATTTTTGTCCTCTTCAACTCTAATAGGCCAGAAAACTCCCAGAAAGAGCAAGAAAAGAGCTTTACGTTCTTGGCAACACCCTCATATTCTCAAATGTTAAAAATTAAAATCCAGATGCTGAAGTCCTAAACTTGTTTCTCTCAAATGGGACAACTCTAAGGTGAGGGAGATGAGACAGAGAATTGAGAGAAGAAAGGAGGCCAATGGAAAAAAGTATAGAAAGGAATTCACTACTAAGAAAGTCAATCAAATGTCCTAAAGTATTATTTTTAATAGCAAATAATACTTTACAAATAGTGAAATAACTATAATGAACATCAGTGCAAACAAATATTGGAATTAGTGCTGTCTAGAATGTAAGTATGAAAAAATGACTTTTGAAACTTTTTTCATATTGTAATATGTTAGCCATTTCATTCATATTTTTCTTTCTTTAAAATTATGAACTAAAAAAGAAATACATGTGGGTTGTCATAAATCTTTTTAAAACATACAGTAGTATATCAGACAAAAAGTAGAACTCGTGTAGGTTTTGTAGGTTTGTTCTGGAAGTGAATTCATCATGGGGGATTTTGAACACACAGGTACTAAGCTTAGTACTCATTTTTTATTTTGTCTGACCCTCTTTTCTCCCACCCTCCATGATTCAACAGGCCTCAGTGTCTGTTGTTCTCCTCTGTGTATCTATGTGTTCTCATCATGCAGCTCACACTTATAAGTGAGAACATGCAGTATTTGCTTTTCTGTTCCTACGTTAGTTTGCTGAAGATAATGGCCTGTGGCTCCATCCATGTTCCTGCAAAGGATATGATCTCATTCTTTTTAATGCTGCATAGTATTCCATGCTGTATATATGCCACATTTCCTTTAGCTAGTGTACCTTCAATGGGCATTTAAATTGATTCCATGTCTTTGGTGTTGTGAATAGTGCTACAACGAACATACATGTGGAGGTGCCTTTATGATAGAAAAACTTATATTCCATTAGGTATATATCCAGTAATGGGATTGCTGGGTCCAATGGTAGTTATGGTTTTAGCTCTTTGAGGAATCACCACACTGCTTTGACAGTGATTGAACTAATTTACACTTTCACCATCAGTATATAAGTGTTCCTTTTTCTGTGCAACCTTGCCAGCATCTGATATTTTTTTGACTTTTAAATAATAGCCATTCTGGCTGGTGTGAGATGGTATGTCATTGTGGTTTTGATTTGCATTTCTCTAATGATCAGTGATATTGGGCTTTTTTTCATATGCTTATTGGCTGCATGTATGTTTTCTTTTGAAAAGGGTCTGTTCATGTCCTTTGCCCATTTTTAATGGGGTTGTTTGTTTTCTTCTTGTAAATTTGAAACCCCTTATATTAAAAAGGCACTTTAACCTGGAACTTAAAAGGCAATAAACTGATAATCTTTACTTTTCACTTTTTCATCTTGGCAGTGTTTAGAACGGATCACTCTTTCTCATTACCTGGTTTCTAGGATATCACTGACCATGCTTGTCACTCTCCTTCACCCATTCATTTTCTTTCCTGTTGTCTAAATATTGGGATGGTAGAAAGTGCTTGTGGTTTCTCTCCTGTCTGTCTACACTCACTCACTGTCTAATCTTGTCTAGCCTTGGACTGATGAATAAAATTTGTAGACTTTTAATACAGCTTACCAGCAGACCAGAGTCCACACTCTTAGATTTAACCACCAATAGGACGCCAGATCTCATTCAGATTTTACTTGGATAGCTCCAAGGCATCACAGATTTCGTGTGTTCTCAAAGACCAGTTTTCCGGGCAGGCCACATTCTTCTGTTTGTCCAAGCTTTGGATAAGCTGGTCCTTCTGTCTAGAACTTTCTTTCTTTCTTTTTTTAATCTATTTTCCCAGAGGATGCCATTTCACCCTTTAGATCCAACCTAGGTGGCATTTTCTCTGGCAAGCCTATTCCAGCCCAACCAGGAGGGTCACTTATTCCTACTTCTGGGCTCCTCTTCTCTCTTGCTTCCCTTTCCACAATGTTTTACAAGTGTTAGTTTTACAGAACTACCTATTGAAAATCAGCCCCATCTATATAAGAATGAATTTTCAGTAAAATTCTGTTCTTTAAGATGAACAGAATTTGTTTTCCCCATCTTTTTACTAGTTTTTATTTTTAAGAATACCCCCAACAATTATGATCATTGAAAAAATTTTAAATACGTTGACTTCTTACAAACTACACATTATGTAAATTAATAAATCAGGAGTGAAAATGTGTGAAACTAGCACAAAAGAGGAAAGAAAGGAATACATAACAATAGCACAACAGATCAGTTGGTCTTCTGAAAGAAACATTTGTTGTAAAGTGTATATATTATGTATTGACATCATTGCATTGCTGGTTTTTCTAGCTATTATTATTTATATTTTGCAAGAATTTATATTTCTAACCTGATGATTAATTTGTTCAAAATATCAAAACAAAATTACTATCTGACAAGTGTGACAACTTAAAAATGTCATGGTTAATAAAAAGCATTTCATCCAAAAAAAGACCAGGTACAGTGGCTCACCCTTATCGTCTCAGTACTTTGGGAGACAGAAGCAGGAGGATTGCTTGAGCCTGGGAGGTCCAGGCTGCAATGAGTCATGATCGTGCTAGCCTTAGAGACAGAGTGAGTTTCTGTCTCAATAATAATAATAAATTTAAAAGTAAATTATTGTTCATATTTTGTGGTAGAAAAATAATTCGTAATATAATCAAAGGCCTTAACATATAAAATAGATTAGGATAAAAATATATCAGGAAGAGAAATAAAAATATTAGTTTAAGGAGGAAAGATACATTTAAAATTTGTTTTTACTTATCTGCTAATTTTATTTTAGGTTCACGGGTACATGTGTGGGTTTGTTATATACATAAATTATATGTCACACGGGTTTGGTGTACAGATTATTTCATCACCCAGGTAATAAGCATAGTACCCAATAGGTAGTAGTTCTATCCTCACCCTCCTACCACTGTCCAGTCTCAAGTAGCCCCAGTTTCTGTTGTTCCCTTCTTTGTGTACTCGATGTTTAGATCCCAACTAAAATATCTAGCTGTTAAAAACTTTTAGGTATTTTGTATGGAAAGATGATGCATACTTAATCACAATTGTAATTACATGTTCGGTGTCTACATTTAAGAGAGTGGTGTCAGAGTTTTATTTACAGTAACCTGGAAATTGCATCTTTTGCACTTGATTAATATCAACATGAAAAAAATTAATTTTGACTTAAAATTAAAGGGACTATGAAATTTTTCAAAAACTCCTTTGGAGAGTACATGGGCAAAAATTTTGAAGACCATGGTCCAAGAAAATAAAGGCCATGTTTTTAATACCTTTTCATGACCAGTCCCTAATATATACCTGGCATTACAAGAGTTATTTGAATAATATGCTGACAAAACAAATGATGAATGAATGTAAAGGAAGAGTCCTGTAATTTCAAAGAAAAGCGTCAATACTTTGAAATATATTCTTGAAATGTATTGAAATATGAGAAAATGACCTCATCGTAACCCGAACTACCATTCAAAAAAGAATTAGTGGGGATTTTCTATGTATGTAACCGGAAGTATTGAGTAAGCATATGATGTGTTCATCATAATAAAAAGTAATTACACTCCAGTTTATAGGTCAGAGCAACTACCAAGAAAAAAAAAGTCATCTATTAGAGAAATTCCATTTTATTACAATGACAGAAGAGGATGCTCTTAAATTAGAAATCTTGTAAACTATCTCAAAATCCTTAAATGAAGAGACAAATGAAATTTTCATTCATACAAAGCCTTTGTTAAAAATAAAGTTTAGTTAGAACACTTCCCCTCCCCACCCAAAAAACAACAAAGAAACATGGTGTAAAAAATGAAATACTATAAGACCCTGAACTCCAATTCAAAGCTAAATTAAATGTTGTTTTAAAAACTATATAATTGGGGATATTTCAAAACAAACACATGCAACACTTCAATTTAAAATTTTTAAAGTCTAAATATAAAAATGGGCAGCAAAACAGTAAGAATCAGTTGAACCCAAGGAAATAAATTGGCTTAATTCACTGAATTAATTGAACCTAGGAAAAAAAATTGACAGAGTAAAGAATAAATTAAGGTTTTCAAGGGATGATATATTCAAATGTAAATGTATTAAGATATTTTTAACAAAGGTGGGAAAAATAACCTAGGAAATGAAATGAGATAAAGTAAGAAGAAGCAAAGAAAAAGTAGTTAAAGTGGAAGAAAAAGAGCATGCATATGATTGGAGTTCCTAAAGAGGAAAATAAAACAGTAGAACAGAACTAACATTTAAACTATAATTCAAGCGAACTTTTTCAAAAATGAGAAGAGACCTGAATTTACACATTGAAAGGGTCAGCAAGTACCTGAAAAATTTAACATGAAAGCAAAAACCTCCAATGCGTATCCTGGTAAAAATATTAAACTTTAAGATACAGAAAACAATCTTCATGGCCTCTAGGAAAAGAACCAAATAACACAAGAGGACAAGGGATTTGGATTGCATTAGACTTCTGATTGTCTCCAGAGTTGCGAAAAACTCTTTGAAAAAATGTAATATCCATTCCTTATATTTTAAAAGGAGGCACTATGGCAAATGTAAATTGATGGATATTTTTTAAAATATGGTAAACTCTATATTCCCTATTCCTAAATGTAGCATCTTCCTTAAGAGAAAACCAGAAAAAGCACTTTCATTAAAATTAGAAACAAAGCAAGTAAAACCACTCGTTTCACTGATATTTCACATTGTACTGGAGGTAGTCACCAATATAAAAAAAAGTCATTAAGAATTAGAAAAAAAGTTAGGTCGTCATGACGGTATACCTGGAAAACCCTAGAGAATTGATAAAAGTTAATTCAAACAATAAAAACAATTTAATAAGTAAGTTTGGAGGCTATAAAATTAGTATTCTTAGATTAATAGTGTAAATACATAGATGAAACTGTTAAAAGGAAAAAATGAAAAATAAAACTCTATGCACATTGGCAACAAAAAGGTAAAATATTTAGAAACACATTTAATAAAATAAAACCAAATCCATATAATAAAAACAACCCCGAAGAACTTAAACAAGTGGAAAAACATTTTCTTTCCTGGAGAGCTGACTCAACATCATAAAGATGTTACTTCTCCCTAGGTAATGCTATAAATTTAACACAATCTCAGCAAAAAGTTCTACAAGCTCTTCATGGGGATAAACAATTAGGTATTACATTCATATGGAAAAATAAGTGGAACAATAGCTAGTAAAACACTGAGAAAAAAAAATCAAATTATGAGAATCTAAGTAGCCTACCAGTATCAATAGAATAAAGCTTTTATTAGTAAACAGTATTATGCAGGTATTTGAATAGACAATTCGACATTTCAGACTAGCAGAATAGAGCAGAAAGTTAAGAAATGTATCCAAGTACATATGAAAACTTAGTAAGTGATAAAGATGGCATCTCGCATTGCTGGACAAAGATGAACTTTTAAAAGGGAGTGTTGGGACAGCTAGTTAAGAATTTGGAAAAAGTTAAACTTAGAACCATACCTCACACTATTTATACACAAAGGTAATCTTCACTTAAATCAGAGTTCGAAGTGAAACCATACACACTAAAGAAATATAAAATGAATTTCTTTATATTTTGAATATAGGAAAAAGCTTTTTTTAAATGACTGAAATGTAATTGCATTTGAAGACAGATGTTAATGACAAAAAAAATTTTTTTAAACCTTTTTTATGACAAAAAATGCCACCATAAGCAATATCAAGACAACTGGCAGTGTGAGAGAAAATATTTATGTTGCATGTATCAGAAAAAGGACAAATATCCCTAATATATAAAGAACTATTTTAATGTGCAGGAAAAGCCCAGATATCACCGAGAAGAAAGGGAAAAAAATTCCTTTTAAAATATAGAGAATGATTAATGTTTTCCAGAGAACCAGAACCAGTAGGATGGATACACACACACACACACACACACACACACACACACACACATATGTAAGCAAAGATTTATTATGAGAATTGGTTCCTGTGATAATGGAGGTTGAGAAGTCCCACAACATGCCATCTGCAAGCTAAAGAACCAGGAAATACAGTGATGTGATTCAGTCCCAATTTGAAGGACTAAAAACCGGAGGAGCCAATGCTGTAACTCCCAGTCCAAGACTGTAGGCCTGAGAACTGGGGATGACTGGTGTACATCCACAATCTCAAGGCTGACAACCAAGACCTCGGATGTCTAAGAGCAGCAAGATGGTTGTCCCATCTCAAGAAGGAATCAGTTCGCCTTCTCTTCGCCTTTTTATTCTGTTTGGGCTCTCAATAGATTTCGTGAAGCCTCCTCTCATTGGTAAAGGTGAATCTTTTTTATGCAGTCTGCTGATTCAAATACGAATCTCTTCTGGAAACATCCTCACAGACATACCCAGAAATAATATTTTACCAACTATCTTGGCCTCCCTTAGCTTAGTCAAAACATAAAATGAACCATCACAGTGCATAAACACGTGAAAAAAATCATTTATATTAAAAAAGCAAATTAAAACTATGCTAAGATGTCATTTCTCATCTCTTGAATAAGCAACATATTCTGATAGCAAAGTTGTGAAGAAACACACACCTTGCTAATTGCTAATGCAAATTGGTATAATTCTTATGGAGGTGAATTTGGTAATGTCTAACAAAACTACATATTCATTTTCTTTTAGACCTAACAATTCCATTTATAGAATTTATTCTTTAGGTACAGTTCTAACACTATGAAAATACATGTCTGTAAGGCTACTCTGTCACTTTTATAATTTCAAAATATTAGAAACAACCTAAATGTCCACCTATAGGAAAGTGGATGAATAATGTTTTATATGCCACCTATAGGAAAGTGGATGAATAATGTATTATATGATATACTCATATAATGGAATGCAAGGGGAACATGGAACAGTTAAGAAGTATCCCTTCGTCCAGGTGTAGCAAAGGTATTTTCTGGGACAAACTAAAGGAAAATGAAAGAAGTATAGTTATCATCACTGAAACTGTTCTGTAGCTTTCTTTCACTCACTTGACTCAAATTTTAAAATAACCTAAAAAGTGTGTTATTGTTGATAATTACATGTCAAGCACCACTTAAGTATCTGACATACCTATGATCATGACATAAACCTGTAGAGCAGGTAACAGTATGTGTAATTTAGCAGTTAAGATGAGGAGCATTTAGGGTGGGCATGGTGGTTCATGCCTGTAATCCCAGCACTTTTGGAGCCCAAGGCAGGTGGATC
This sequence comes from Cacajao melanocephalus, assembly GCA_963573385.1. Taxonomy (NCBI): domain Eukaryota; kingdom Metazoa; phylum Chordata; class Mammalia; order Primates; family Pitheciidae; genus Cacajao; species Cacajao melanocephalus. The sequence goes on from CAUYLG010009466.1 coordinate 61,885, forward strand.
ACTTGAAATCAGGAGTTCGAGACCAGCCTGGCCAACATAGTGAAACCTCATTTCTACTAAAAATACAAAAATTAGCCAGGGGTGATGGCACATGCCTGTAATTTTAGCTGCTCTGGAGGCTGAGGCAGGAGAATCACCTGAACCTGGGAGGTGGCGGTTGCAGTGAGCAGAGTTCAGACCACGGCATTCCACATTCCAGCCTGGGTGATGGAGTAGTGAGACTGTCTCAAAAAAGAAAAAAAAAAGATGGGGAACATTTAGATGAGACTCACATCTGTGATCCCAGCATTTTGGAAGCAGAAGTGGGAGGATTGCTTGAGCACAGACTGTAGTGAGCTGTGATCGCATCACTGCACTTTAGCTTGAGTGACTGAACAAAATCCTATTTTAAAGAGAGAGAGAGAGAGAGAGAGAGAGAGACACTTGGTGAAATTAAGTACTTTTCCCAGAGCCAAAAAAAAAATAAAACAGAGCTTGAGTCCAGATTCAAACCTAGTTCTTTGGCTACAATCTCTGCTCAACCCTTGTGGATGTTGCCTCTGGAGATTTGACCAGGTGGCTTATGATTCTAGGGTTGCATGATACTATGAGTACAAATTTGAATAAAATGCCTTAAAGAAAATCTAAAACTTAGCTTTACTTGCATTTGGCTTTTTCTTTTTGTTTAACACACCATGCAGTTTTGTTCCTATGAGAATTGATATGGTTCCTTTTGCCTATTTTACGCTTTCCCACCTTGACTGACTGAAAAATTCCAGATTCATCCTTTACTTCCCAGCTCATATAGAATCTCCTCTCTAGAACATTCCCTCAACCCATGGGCATATGGATCGTATCCTGTGTGCAGTGCAGTGTACAAAAAAGGAAAGAGATATAATGCTAAAAACAGGCAGTTCTGGGTTTTGATAGGAGTTCCACTGCTAACTAACTCCATGACTTAAAACAATTACCTAACCACTCTCAAAGGCAGAGGATGAAAATGGACATTTGCTTAAAACTAACCTTCTCTGCCATGATGAAGCTGTGAATTAAAAGAGGGTTCTGCAATTGCTGAAATGTATCATTAATAATTGTTTTCTTTACTGAAGAATATTTCTAAAAAATTTTGTATCTAAGTGAGAGACACTAGTAATCTGTTCACCAATTGCATATTTAACATCAGCTAAATCATCTCCATAGCAACCAACAGTCATTCTTAACTAGGTGGAGTACAGAACAAATCATCAAAATGTAATACCATGGCCTCTGCTGTTATTTTTCAAATATAACGTAGTATTCAAGTGTTAAGGACTAACAAAAATACTCATAATGGCACTGCAATGTTTTGCAAAGGAAAATCATTCCAAAGTTTCAAAAAGTCCATTAAAAGTAGAGAATATTTAGACGTCTTTTAGGTACGAAGCTTGAGAGGCCATGCAGAGTGGTGTGTTGTTTTCAAATCTAACACATGGAAAAGACAATTTTGTAGAAAAGTATAAATTGCTAAAATTGGCCCAAGAATAGGGATAAAAGTTGAGTAGATTGGTGGAGATAGGAGAAATTTAAAAGTCAAAACTGTAGTCCTTCACTCCGAAAAATTTCAATGTGTTTTCCGTCAAAAAACTGAAAGCATTTTCCCTTAAAAACAAGATTTTTTTTTTTTTTTTTAAGTCGAGGAGATCTGCCAGGCCTTGGATTACTCTATTTGCTCAGGGGGTTTTAGCCAAAGGTACAAGCCAAAATAAGTAGAAGGTAAACATATTGAAAAAGAAGAAACAAATATTTTGCAGATATTGACAGTCTAGGAAATCCAAGCAAATTTACTGCAAAACTATTAGACTGAAAAAATGGTTCAGCAAGATAAATATACAAGACTAGATGAATTTCCTTTCCTACAGTAGAAACAATAATTAAACTAGATAATTGGAAAAGGGATTCATTCTGAAATAGCAGCAATTATTATATTTACAGGCCTCTATACAGGCCTATACCTAACAGTACATGTGCATCACCCACGTAAAGAAAGCTAAAAAGCTCAAATAAAGGACCTTCACAGAAGACTTAAATAAATGGATAGAAGAAAGTGAACAAATCGCTTTCTAGAATCAGTGATTTTCAATATTGTACAAATGATCTTTAGCCAATTAATTAAATTGGCTAATTAAATCCAGTTAATATTTTAAATTTTTGTTTGATTTCTAAATAGGCAAATGGATTTTAATGTTCACTTGGAAAAAATAAATAAAACAGCCAAAATTAAAATTGATATTTGCAATACTTGACAGTACAGCTTGCTATAAAGTCATTGTAATAAATATTGTGAAGCTGGAACATAAATAGACAAATAGAGTCTTGGAAAATAATAAAAAGTCTACAAATAGCTTAATATAGTTACATAAAATTATTATAAAATTGGTGGCATTTCAAGTTAATGAGAATGGATGAGTTGGACTATGTAATAATTGATATTAAGATAGTGGGTTAGCTATTAATTTAAAATATAAATTATTATTGACAATACACAGGAATTAATTTCAGAATTATTAGAAGTATATATGGGGAAAAGTATAAAATTTCTTAGAGAAAATATAGCATACAAGAATATTTTAAAATCTTGAAGTCTGAAGGTCGTTTCTAAGCTTACTAAGCAGGCATAAAATAAAAGATAAGCAGATCCGAAAACTTGATCATATGGATGATTCTTAAACAAAAGTATTCAGTGTGGTAAAAGACACCATAAACAAAGTTTAAAAAAACAATAACAGGGCTGGGCTTAGTGGCTCACACCTGTAATCCCAGCACTTTGGGAGGCCAGGGAGGGCAGATCACCTGAGGTCAGGAGTGCAAAACTAGCCTAGCCAACATGGTGAAACCCCATCTCTACTAAAACTACAAAAATTATCCAGGAGTGCTGGCAGGTGCCTGTAATCTCAGCTACTTGGGAAGCTGGGGTAGGAGAATCCCTTGAACCTCAGGAGGCGGAGGTTTTGCAGTGAGCCGAGATTGCGCCACTGCACTCTAGCCTGGGCAACAGAGCAAGACTGTCTAGGAAAAAAAGAAAGAAAGAAAGAAAGAAAGAAAGAAAGAGAGAGAGAGAGAAAGAAAGAAAGAAAGAAAAGAAAGAAAGAAAGAAAGAAAGAAAGAAAAGAAAAGAAAAAGAGAAAAAATCTAGGCCAGGAGGAAAATATACAGGGTGCACTACAGCTAGGGATTAGTCATGATATGTATGGTATAACCTCAAAACAACAAAAATTATGTAACAGATAAACTAGGCAAATATTATTTACAGAAAAAAGAAAATAAATGGTCATCACACATCTGAAAAAAAAATCAACCTAATTAATAAATAAGTGCAAAGTGAGTCATTAATATCCTGTTTTTACCTATCAAAGTGACAAAAAAATTTTGGTAATATCTATTATTTGTGAGGATATAGAAACACTGTCCCTTTTATATATAGCTTGTGGGACTATAACTTTTCTAAATATACAACATGGGGAAAAATACAACTTTTAGGAAAAATAAAGTGGCAATATCCATTCCATGTTTTAATATGCACATTTCTTAACAATCTCAATCCTAGGAGTCTAGCCTACTAACATATTAACAAGAAATATAAACACAAACATATTGATCTTGGCATTTTGCAGTAGCATCATATTGAAAACACAGTTAAGTATTTCAAATAGTGTCATGGAATACTATGTAAAATTTTTAAAATAGAAGATATAAATCCTGCCATAGAAAAGTACCCATATTGTTAGGTGAAAATGCAAATGCCAGAATAATATGCATATTAAGATCTTATTTGGAGAGGGAGAAAATGTGCAACTGTGTATGAAAAACGAAGAGGAAATGGTGAGTTACACATCAAACTACTAAGAATATTTAGTGAGCTCTGTAGAAGATTGGCTTGGGGGAAAGGGAGATTTCATACTGGAATTTTTGCATTTTTATTTTACCAGGTACTGCTTTTTATAACTTAAAAGGGTATTAAAACGATTTTAAAAATCATATGTTGCTAATTTTTCCGGTAAGAAAATAAAAGAAAAAAATAGTTTTGATATTTTTAAAAATACAAACATATCTTACGGTAAAAGGCAGAACCAGTTGGCTGCTTTTAACAAAGTGTCCTGTGGATGAATGTGCTCGTCCCTCAGTTTTTCTTTCCATGTTGTCAGAAAGCATTACACACTTTCTGCCTCCTGCAGAGCCAAGCAAGCAAGACAGACCAGGAATGTGATTGAAGGTGAAGCAACAAACAGCTCTCGCCAAGCTCACTGAGCCTTCTTCCCTGCCTCATTTGCAGAGCTGGATTGTACTCCAATCACATATGCCAATGGAGTCACAAAAATGAAAAGCACAGTAATACCTATTCTTCCCTCTTTGCCCCTTTCCAGAAAGAAAGCCTCTTGATGTATTTGTACACTTAGCTGTTGACTGGTTTTTAGGCTCCCGGTGATAGCCGTAAGCTTTCCTAGTTGGCATCTCCCGAATGAATGACCTGTTGACTCATCCAGGGAGGGCATCCTCTAAGGAAAGGCATGGCCCAGATTCCATTCAGTGGTCATTGCTGACAGGGATTTGTGATCCAGATATTTTCCAAGGTCTCTGGTATGACCTGATTGTTAAGTAGATATTTCTGTCCTCTGAGAAGAGTGGTGGGTTATTTGTGGGGCAGTATCTAATGCCAGAGGACTTGCTTTAAAAGAAAGAACAAGAAATAGCTGTCTAGAGTATAAGAATCAGATTCAAAAAGCTCACTCCATCCTCCATCCTAAAATTGTTACAGAGGAAAGTGTTTGTACACAGTTTTTACTTTATCACTTTTCCTAGTATATGCACGATCAAGCTCCATGGGGTAGCTATTGGTTGAAAATGACACCTCTTCGTTCTTTGCTGTGTGTGATGTGTGTGTATGTGGCCAGTGCATTCTACTGAATGGGAGCAAGAGACGCAGCTCAGTGGTGGCGCTCAAGAGACTCTAGCTTCTAAGAATGCTGACAAAAAGTCATTCCTCAGACTGAATTTCACAATTTCCCCAACCAGGCCTCCCCAGTGTCCCTGGAACGGCAGGCCATCCAACTCTGCCCTGATCCTACACAGCTTTTCTTCCTGCTCAGCCAGCATGAGTTTAACTATGTCAGAGTAGAAGCTTTTGTGCTGTTGCTAGGTGGCTGATCTCTGCCTTACAGAAGCAAAATCTAGCAAATGAGGTAGAACTTTTTGAACTTATCCCTCTTAGTCGTGAAATGTTGACAGGTCTAAGTAGTTCAATGCATTTTAATTTTGAACCCCCCCCCCGTGGGACTTTTCTTATCCTCTGAAAGCACTAGTTTATGTTAGCCATTGCCCTAATCTGCTGGCTGTCTCTAATTCTGCTATGTAGGAAATCCCTTTGTATTTTCCAGAGAAAGACTTATTTCCACCAGGCAAAAGAAGGAGATAATGAAAATGGTTTATGTTCCCAAGTTTAAGGTTAAATTATGACTATTCATGATCAGTGGTTAGAGTTTTTATATATGATTATATAAGCATGCATTTTGGTATTGAATTCAAAAATACATCTTTTTCAAATTTATTGTTTGGGCATCCAGAATGAAAACATATAATATCACTTCATAGCAACTCTTTTTTATTTTAGTGCTACTACCATCTAACAATTTTGAGAACTGATGTAGCATGCTTTCTGAATATATAGGGGGAATTCTAATTTTGGAATAAGAACATTTTCTAAGAATTACATTTTTCGTTTTGTAGATAAAAACCAAATAGCAATCTTTTTCTGTTACAGTGTTAGAATGAGAATGTGTTTAGTTTGAATAAAGACTTCAGTAATGAGAATAAGGCTTTACATATATGATTCTTTTTCATTTGTTGAAATTAAAAATGATAAGAACTTTTCTCCTTAGCATGTAAATTATAATGTATTATTTTTGCTATTGTTTATGAATTTTATGGTGTCAAGGGAACACAAATTATATACATAAAATAAGTTAAAGGGTATTTTATATATATATATAAATTTATGGTATATATTTAACTAGGATAAATTGCCCTAGCAAACAAATATATATTCATATTGACAAGTATTTACCTATATTTTTTAGTTTATTTTTATGGCAAAATATCATAATACATAAAACTAAATTAGTCATTCATTGGCTATATAGCATATGAAACATTGTGATATAAAAGAGAAGGAAGACTGGCCCTGGAGTTAAAAGACCTGCCTTGACTGCACTTTTTATTTTAGATTCAGGGGTACATGTGGAGGTTTGTGATATAGATAAACTCATGTTATGGATGTTTGTTGGACAGATTATTTCATCACCGAGTATTAAACCTAATAACTAAAAGTTATTTTTTCTGATCCTTTCCCTCCTCCCACCTTTCACCCTCAAGTAGGCCCCAGTGTCTGTTGCTCCCCTCTGTGTGTCCATGTGTTCTCATCATTTAGCTCCCACTTAAAAGTGAGAGCATGCAGTATGTGGTTTTCTGTTCCTCCATTAGTTTACTAAGGATGATAGCCTCCAGCTCCATCCATGTTCTTGTAAAGGATGTAATCTCATTCTTTTTTATGGCTGCATAGTATTCCATGATGTATATGTAACATATTTCCTTTATCCAGTCTACAATTGTTGGGCATTTGGTTGATTCCATATCTTTGATATTGTGAATAATGCTGCAATGAACATACATGTGCATGTGTCTTTATGGTAGGACAATTTATATTCCTTTGGGTACATATCCAGTAATAGGATTACTGGATCCAATGGTAGTTCCATTTTTAGTTCTTTTGAGGAATCATCACACTGCTTTCCACAATGGTTGAACTACTCTGTACTCTCACCAACAGTATACAAGGGTTCCTTTTTCTCCACAACCTCGCCAGCGTCTGTTATTTTTTGATTTTTTAGTAATAGCTATTCTGATTGGTATGAGATGGTATGTCATTGTGGTTTTGATTTACATTTCTCTAATGATCAGTGATGTTGGTCTTTTCTTCATATGCTTATTGGCTGCACGTATGCCTTCTTTTGAAAAGTTTGTTCATATCTTTTGCCCACTTCTTAATAGGGTTGTTCTTTCTTGTAAATTTGTTGAAGTTCCTTATAGATGCTGGATATTAGACCTCTGTCCGATGCCTAGTTTGCAGATATGTTCTCCCATTCTATAGGATGTCTGTTTACTCTGTTGATAGTTTCTTTTGTTGCTGGACTTAGTAATTGCATACCAGTATCAGTCAGGAATCTGATAGAAAAAGAATTCAAACCAGATGGCCCAAATAACAAAGATTTCATGAAGTAGCCTCTTACTTTAATCAAGGTATGAGCAAGGTTGAAAGAACAGCATATTGAGGCTCCAGGAAACTATCAGCAGAAGAAAGCCTAAATGTAAAGAGACAAGGAGTAGGCCTCGGATAACTAGCTTCTAATGAGAACTGGCACTGTGGTAGAGCTTCAAAGAAAAATCTGCAGTGGGAGGACAACGTGGTTACTGCCATCATGAAGTTGGAGGAAGCAGGCAAGACATATTCCAAATTCTCTGTCCTTCCACCTTCTAATCTCCAGTTGCTGTCTTCCATTGGCCAAGAACAGCAGGAAGCCAGCCAACCAGGCAACATGGTTAGGAAAGCAGTCCATAGATTCCTTTCTCCCAGGGCTCTGAATGGGGCATAGAAGAGGCTCTGAGCCAGCACAGTGATGCTGGTTAATCTTTCCATCTCCATCTTAGTATATATAAAAGTTACCAAGATCATTCAGTTTCTTTTCTTTTCTTTCTTTTTTTTTTTTTTTTTTTTTTTTAATTCTGAGACGGAGTCTCACTCTGTTGCCCAGGCTGGAGTGCAGTGGCACAATCTCAGTTCACTGTAACCTCCGCTTCCCAGCTTCAAGCAATTCTCCTGCCTCAATCTCTGGAGTAGCTGGGATTATAGGAACACGCTGCCACGTCTGGGTAGCTTTTCGTATTTTAGTAGAGACGGGGTTTTAATGTGTTGTCCAGGTTGGTCTTGAACTCCTGAGCTCAGGCAGTCTGCCCACATCGGCCTCCCAAAGTGCCCAGCCTCAGTTTCTAGAAATAAAGATCTGGCTTAAAAACCTAAAGAATAATGATTTTTCTGATAACAAAAATTCTCGTGGTAAATGAGTACCGACATTGTTTCACTCGTTCAAGGATGTCAGAAACCAATCTGCGATTCTCCCTACATACATACTGGGTCCAGAATTCCATCCTAACCCCTTTCCAGACAACCCCCAAAAATGACACGGTAAAAAAACAAAAAGAGTTCAACCAGAGGCCCCACCCAACAATTTTTATATGTGTCTTATTTTCCTAAGAAATATGCTGGAAAAAATGTTAAGTGGATGTTTAGATTAAGGTACAATGACCAATAAATAAGAGATTATACAGATTATAAGACTGTCATTTTTAGACCCTTTGTGCTACACGGAGGCTATGAAAAGTGTTGAGAAAGGAATGTTAAGAGTAGCTGATGCCTGTAATCCCAGAACTTTGGGAAGCTGAGGCAGGTGGCTCAGTTGAGGTCAGGAGTTCGAAACCAGCCTGGCCAATATGGAGAAACCCCATCTCTACTAAAAATACAAAAATTAACCAGGTGTGGTGGTACGCACCTATAATCCCAGCTACTCAGGAGGCTGCGGCTGGAGAATCACTTGAATCTGGAGATGGAGGTTGCAGTGAGCTGAGATGGTGCCACTGCATGGCAGCCTGGGTGACAGAGCAAGATTCCATCTCAAACAAAAAAAAAAAAGAGAGAGAGAGAGAGGACTTCTGAAGATGTTTTGGCCATGTTGTGAGTTTCACACCACCCCTGAAGGAAAAGCACAGTGTAATTCAAAGGGACTTCCCAGAGAGCACTGATATGTTTCCTATAGTAGTAAAAGCTCATAGGAATGTTTGTCAAGCTCATGAGATGTCTAAAGATAGTTGCTGTGGCTGGTGGCCCATCATGTTAAAGCAGAGTGAGAGTAGCTAGAAAATTGGAAATTCTATGTCTCCCCTTAAAAGTGAGTCAAAAATATAAAAATCCTAAATACAGAATGTTCTACCTATAGTAGTAATACCAGCCTGGTGGTTTTAAAAAGATTTCCCCAAATAGTTTTGTCAGAAGTTGAGAAGACCCCAAAGTAAAGAAACTCTAAAAAAGCCTTGTGTAAAAAAAATGACACCTTTGTTTTTAAGCCTACAGCACATAGTATTCCTGGGAAGCTTCCCATCCAAGTAGTAACCAGGCTCAACCCTGGCTTAGCTTTGACAAGGCTAGATGAGATCAGACACTCAAACACATTCGGTATAGTATAGTTATAGGCCACAGTTTCTTTCTCTTTCTCTTTTTCCTTTCTTTTCCTTTTTTTTTTTTTTTTTTTTTTTTTTTATTTGGATTCTTGCTTTGTTGCCCAGGCTATAGTACAGTGGTGCAATCTTGGCTCACTGCAACCTCTGCCTCCTGGTTCAAGCAATTCTCCTGCCTCAGCCTCCCAAGTAGCTGGGACTACAGGCGAGCACCACCAGGCCTAGCTAGTTTTGTTGTATTTTTAGTAGAGATGGTATTTTGCCATGTTGGCCAGGCTGGTCTTGAACTCCTGACCTCAAGTGATCCTCCCACTTTGACCTCCCAAAGTGCTGGAATTACAGGCGTGAGCCACCACACTGACCCACTCAGTTTCTTCTTAAAATACCTTCCAGGCCCAGAGAACTGGAAGCACACTCAAATCAAAATGTTCTTCCTCTCCTTCCTTGCTGCCTTCCCAGACTCCAATGCCAGATGAGTAGAAGGCACTGGGACTGGAGTACCTAAAGAAGAACGAAAATGCCAACTCACCTACTCAGATGGTGGTCAATTTTCTAGAGGGGAAGAAATGCTGCTGAATTTGAGGTTTTGGTTGTTACAGAAGACTGAGCATTTAAATAACAAAATTAGGCCCATATTTGTGGCTTAGCATGCCTATCATATTATTCATTTACCCAAGAGTGATCAGGGAAGTCATGAGGCCTACTAGAAATGTCATTCATGTGTAGCAGGTTTAAAGATCATGGAAGACAAAATTGATTCCTATTTTAAATTATATTCCAAAAGTCATGCTTGTGGAATATGGAGACCTAGCTTTTCATCTCAGCATTGTTCTGCATTTTGTTGATAAGAAAGGAAAAAATAGACGTGGGCTAAATTTCCATAATACTCATTTGCAAAGCAAGCAGAGTGAACTAGACCAGGGACCTCAACATGGTTGCACAGCTATAAAATAATTATATGCTATAAAAAGTAAGAATGCTATAAAAACTTAGCAAGAAGAGGTAGATTCTAGAAGATTCCAGAGAACTATTAAGATTGTTAAAAAAAAAAAAAAAAGGCTAAATTGGCTGGACATCTTACCACTAAAAGAATCAACAAAAAGTACTTCCAGGTTGGTGAAATAGAGGTTCACCATATGAAAATGGGTGTGCAAACAACGTCCTGCACCCAATGGAATTAGGATAAAGAAACAGTGCAATTTTACCTTAATCTGTAGCTTTTCCAGAACTGAATATTTGTCATAGCAAGGATTACAGACTGCCTTGCAACTAGTACTTGGATCAAACCTTCCACAGGAATAATCCCTAAGATGATGGCAGCACAGGGTCCTTGAAACAGCAAAAGACTTAACTGGAGAGTGGAAAAAAACGTAAGGAAAGTAACCCTACAATCACTGCACAGAAAAACATCATAAGGGAGAAAACTTCAATTCAAAAGAAGCTCAAAAATAAAAATCCAAGACAGTAAGAAAAATCTCTTGGTAAAAGAAACAGTAAGTGAAATTGGCAACTGAAAAATATGTCCCTAATAAAATAAAAAGAATAAGCCAACTGAAAATGTGTTTAAATAAGTATGATTCTCAAAAACTTGAAGAAGTATATTTCATAAAAAATAAAGAGAAGTAAAATAAAAAGTTAAAAAGCAAATGATTAAAGAAAAATTGGGCATAACAACTAGTCCCTGGAAATTTAAAATCAAATCGAATTCTAAGTTAAATACAGTCAAAGAGAGAAGTAATAAAGTGAAGGATGTCATTAAGGAATTCACTCAGAATACAACACAGAAAGAAAAAAAGATTCAAAAATACAGAAGAACAGTTATGATATATGTGATCTATGGAAGAATAGATGGAAGAGCTACAATGTGTGGCTGCTGGGATTTTCAGAAGTCTAGGCTAAAATATTTTTTAAACATACTGAAAGAATAAAATAGCTGAGAATTCTTGTTTACATAAAATTTGCATAAAATGACCTCAAAATTAATACACAAAATGCTCTCACACACATGGATGCAAAACATACACTGAAATAAATTAAAAATTCACACCTCGACATAGTATCATAAAATTGCAGGAAAACAAGGAAAATAAAATATTTAAATTTTTATTGTATTTATTTATTTTTAATTTTGTTTTTTTTGAAATGAAGTCTCGCTCTGTCACTCAGGCTGGAGTGCTATGGCACAATCTTGGCTCACTGCAACCTCTGCTTCCTGGGTTCAAGCAATTCTCCTGCCTCAGCCTCCCCAGTAGCTGAGATTTCAGGCACGCACCACTACACCAGGCTAATTTTTTGGAAAATAAAATAAAAACCTTCATAAAAGTAATGCAAATTTTAACAACTACATTGAGCATGGAATTCTCTCAGGACAATAGATTTCAGAAGACAACAGAAGAAAATACTAAGGCAAAGTAATTGTTAAACTAGAAATTCATGCCCTAGTAAACTAGTTCTATGAAGACGGGGGTGGGGGGTTGAAATATACATTGTCAGCCAAACAGACTTAGGAATATTTACTGCCTATTGACTTTCCAGTAAAGCAAATAATTCCTTGATAAGTAAGCAAAAAGAGAAGTCTATCCCCAAAGGGAATGTGAAGATAGACAAAACAATTGGGTTAATGCTGGTATAAACAATGCTTAAGGAAAGAACAGAAGAAGTAAAGAATAATCTTTCTTATGAATAAAGGTGGATTTAAAAACATTCCTCATAAACTTAAATACCCAAACAACTCATCCTCAAAATAAATATATGTAGTAAAAATTGACCAAATTACAAGAAAAACACATTTCCAGGATTGAAAAAAGAATAAAAGTCAGTCAGAGTAGATTTCTTTTAAATATGAGATTACTATATTATTTGGTCAATAAGTTTTAAAACTATACAAAATTGGTAATTATCTGGAAATTTTTAATGACCAGAAATGAGTTAGGATGAAATAAAAGTAAACTAGTCACCCTAAATAAATGAAATTGATAACCAAAAAGTCATCCTATTAAATGGCCAATAAGACTTGATAAGTTTATTTTTTCCTTCACCTTTTAATGTGAAATATACATTTAGAAAATTGAAATTAATACATATGTCAACCTAACAAATAATTGCAAAGCAAACTCCCATATCTGATGATTTTAAAACTTAGCTTTACCAAATTTTCATGGAACAATATTATCAGTTTCATGCCACCTATCTCAGAAACAAAAAAAGGTGGTAGAAAACTATCCTACTTATTTTATGAGACTTGAGATAATGTTGGTATCAACAATGATTAAGGACAGTACAAAGGAAGTATAGACCAATCTTTCTTATGAATGTAAGTGCAAAAATCATAAAGTATTAGAAATCAAATTTATTAATTGTCACCAGGTAAAGTGACTTAGTCATAGAGAGGTTCAGAAGCTTGCCTTTGTGCTAATGATAAAATGGGGTACCATGTTGAACTGGCCCCAGAATTCCAGTTGAGAGAGGAGTTGCTGATGGTGTGTAACTACATAAGCCACATGATTGAAATTATTTGGGGGGAGGTTATTGTCCTATTCCCTTTGTGGAAAAAAGAAATGCATTAGCCAACATCCAGCCACGTGACGTGGCAGGCACCTGGGGCTAAGTGAGGGCATTGGTATGTAGTAGCGAAAGTAGATGCAGTTCCCAAACCAAGTTTGAGATCACTTCCTTGAAAAGCAGCCAGTTGGTCCTAGAGAGAGAGCATCATGTGACAGACTTAAGAATTCTGTAGGCTGATCATTGTGGTTCATGCCTATAATCCCAGCACTTTGGAAGCCAAGGTGGGTGGATCACTTGAGGTCAGGAGTTCGAGAGCAGCCTGGCTAACATGGTGAAACTCCATTTCTACTAAAAATAATTTTTAAAAATTAGCCAGGTGTGGTGGCATGCACCTGTAATCTCATCTACTCAGGAGGCTGAGGAAGGAGAATTGCTTGAACCCAGGAGGTGGAGTTGCAGTGAGCTGAGATCGTGCCATTGCACTCCAGCCTGAGCAACAAGCATGAAACTCAGTCTCGAAAAAAAAACTAGAATTCAGTATCAATGGCAAAACTGTCCATGCTAATTTGTCAATAAAAGGAATGCCAAGGTTTTATAAGGTAAGTGTTTAAGCAAAGGCTGTGAATAAGGTCACATGCCAAAGGCTGCTTCTTTCCTTTTTTCCTTTTGGTTACTTTCCATGAATTAAACATGTCAAGTTTGTTACATACACAGGCAAAACAAATGGAGATGGGGATGAAAGTAGAGAGATTGTTTACAGAGATTGAAAATAATAATAAAAGTGATAGACACTAAAAGTAAAGTGATACTGCATTCAGGGAGTAGCAGAACATTAATTTCAGAAAAGAGATTTTAGAAGGTAATAATTGAGTATGAATGAGGGATGATCAAGAAGAAGGAAAAATCAAAGTATGCTGAGCCTTTTTAATCACTTGGAAAATGGTTATACTGTAAGCAGGAAGTGGAATGTCTGGAAGAAGTGTTGTTTTTAAGAGAAGAGACCTACTATTCTATTAAACTGTCCAAAAAGCATATTTCCAGCAACTTCGGGAATGTGAGGCTAGCAATCCTGCACCAGAACTGGGGTTTGTTTGCAATGATTATGGCATATATTTTAGCCTTTGCTCTCAGATTCCAGTGAGGTCACCACCCACAAAAGATTGTCTGTGAAAGCTGGGTATTTGGCCAGGCTCCTAGAGAAGGGAGCTCAGACTCAAACCACAAGAGACATGTCAGCAAACAGTTTAACTTCCTTTTTGTCGTGTGGGTGACCCAAGTAATAGGAAGCCTGGCTTTATTTTATTTTTTATTTTTGTAATTGAAGCTTCATGAATACTAAGTTCTCAAAATTTGCTTTATCCCGGGATTGATTGGGGGTGGCATGGGGTGGAGGTTGGGGAGGAAATCATTCAGAGCTCCCTAAGAAAGAAAATCAAACAGAAAGTAAAAATTAGGAAATGGAAGTACAGGATGGTCTAAAGGTTGAGATGAAGAAACACAAACAGGGTTAAAAATGAGCAACAGTTTTCTCCTCCAAAAAGTGATTGTGTAGCAAAGAAAAATAAAATAGCCTTGATCCTGGATTTTATTTCAGAAAAAGGATCCATTATATCATCAAAGAGGACCCAGCTGTACACAGATGTGTGAAACTTAGGAGTTTATTATTTGTCTCTAGAGCACTGCAGGATATAGTCATCTCTAAGGGATCTTGATTAGGCAAGTGGCTGAGATAGAGTTAAAATGCAATAGACACATCTCTTTGATCTCCACAAGAATCCACTCTGTGCCTACCACACACAGAGATGCCATACCCTTTAAGGCAACATTTCCTCAGTTCACACCATACATTTTGAGAAATCAGCGACAAAAATAATACTTCAAAATCAGAGTTTCACTCTGCACAGTATCCCTGAAGGAGTTACTTAAATCTCAGTGGTCTGCTCCTGTAGTACACGGGAACCATTAGTGTCCATCTCAAGCCTTCCACCATATTAGTGTGAGAAATGACAGATACAAATGATTTTACTGAGAGAGGAAATTAAAAGAGTATAAATGTGTAGCCATTGAATGTTAGTATGCTCTCTGATCATGTTTGCAACATATATGCCTCCGGTGGGAAGCTAAGCACAGTATGCTTTTAAGAATGCAGATAATGTGAATGTTTTTAACACAACAGGGCAAGATTTAGTTTCAGTCACCATTAACTAAAACTAGAGTTACCATTTCCATAAGAGTCAGTGTGTGGCTTTAGTGTCTATATTTCACGTATGTTAGAAAATATGGGATTTTAGGGGGAGTGGTGAGAGTGGAGATGGAGGATAAGGTCCACAGGAAAGTTGTGCAGATTCGGTTGAAATGGGTCAAGTCACTTTCTTTCCTCCAGTGCATAGAGAGTAAATGCAGTTACTCCCCATAGACTATGAGGCCCACCGGAGGGAGTGCTCCATTGCCTTTTTTTTTTTTTTTTCTTGAGAAAGAGTTTTGGCTCTTGTCACCCAGGCTGGAATGCAGTGGCACGATCTCGGTTCACTGCAACCTCTGCCTCGCAGATTCAAGCTGTTGTCCTGCCTCAGCCTCCCAAGTAGCTGAGAACACAGATGTGCATCACCCGTCACCATGCCCAACTAATTTTTGTATTTTAGTAGAGATGGGGTTTCACCATGTTGGCCAGGCTGGTCTCAAACTCCTGACATCAAGTGATCTGCCTGCCTTGGCCTTCCAAAGTGCTAGGATTACAGGGGTGAGCCATTGTGCCCGGCCTTCATTGTCTTCAACTCACTGGCTGCTATTTCATATGGTCCCATTGGAACGTCCAAAGGCACTTTGATTCTTGGAAAAGAAGAGCCAGGGAAAGATAATATGTTTTAATTTTTTTTCAGATAAATAAGTGTCAGTGGGGAATTTCAAAAGAAATGCTAATTGAAATAACATTTATTAGTGTTTCTTTTTACACTAACCCTGTTCTACGTACGATATTTTATGGAGTCTCCTAGCACTAGTCTATCTTGGAAAATGTGGTATCCAACAGCATCTAATTGTAATTTGTATCTTTTGAAGTCACTGTTACCCTGTGGTTAAAAGGTTTTTTAAAAATTGCATTTCTTGAACTTATCTAGTTTCCTCCTTTCCCCTTTCTAACCAATCCAGAAATAACTGTATTTGTGGTATTACACAGCAAAATAGCTGGAATGTGGGAAGTATATATTTTTTGTTTTTCTAATGAAAATTTTTTAAAAAGCAAAGAAAATAATTTGTTAGAATAATGGAGTTCTGTGTTTGAAAAAAAATAGTTTTCATATCCAATAGGAAATTATCTAAGAGTTGCTTTCTACCCATATTACCATTTTAATGCAATGTATATTTATTTATCTTGGACATTGACTTTTACTGATGGTCCCTTGGCAGAAAAAGATAGGCTTAAATAAGAGAAAAAGACTATTATGTGCATTTATCAGATTAAAACATACCTAAAGGTATATTTAATATAATACAGTCTCTACAATGGTGGGTAATTTTTTTTTAGGACAGCAAATTATGGTAGGACGAATGTGACAAATAGCTAGATACCTAGTGACATTCAAAAGTTAGCATTCAAAATCTCATTCTCAGATAAAATAATTAAATTGAATAATTCATTGCTAAAGATATTATAGATAAACTGAACATATCAGAGCATAAAAAAGGTTATGTGTACACCACTCATTGCCCTTGATCATTAGACAGAGGCTTTACATGCAAAATAAAAGATGCAGTCTGAAATACAAAAATTAAAGCAGAAGGTAATACTTTATTTTAAAAATGCAGTTCTTACAAGCAAAAGGCACCTGCCGTGAGAAAGATGTATAATTTTATTTTACTTTTTGAGCATTTGTCTTTTCCCTAGGACCATATTAGACATCATTTAGAAGCCTTTGTTAGGTTCTAGTTCTTCTTTGCATATTGTAGGAGGCAGCATATAAATTACAGAAGAAAAGAGGACCTTCAGAAACCCATTTGTTATATTCTTGGAGTTAAGGCCTTTGTTAGGAAAGAATTAGCATCATAGCTACGTTTCTCAATTTACAGTCTAACGTGAGCTTGCCTCTCTCTTATGCAAGCTCATTAGTTGATTTTTAATGGCCGATACAAGCAGCATAAATTTAATTCCAAGTGCATTTTACAAAATATTCCCCAATCACTAGACATGGCTTTCCCAGAGTTAAATTGTAAATTTAACACTCATATATGTTAAATGATCCAAGGGGTGTTTCAACCCACAGATCTAAAGTCTGTCCTTTTATTATTGGAGAAAACAAGTAGCTCAGAATAGTAGGAGTCAAAGATTGTCTTTGAGTGAAAAAATAAGATTAATATATAATCTCCCTCGAAATTAAAACTATTCTTGATTATTTGGAAGATATTTCTAAAAGATATCTTTAAATGATATGTTATAAACTCAACCCCAAACTAAATTGATTAAAAGTTCATAACATACTTTGTTTCAAAGGATTATATCAGCAAAACATATTTTTGGTTTGCTTGTTAGTTTATACATCTCCACATAATGGCTTTAATTATTGTAGAAACCAAATGACAGACTATTCCAGAAAATCGAACGAATCTTAATTGTATCACCCTTCTGTGAAGGTACATTGAACTGTGTGATCTTGAGAATTAGCAAATGGGTAACTTTTTAAAAATTTTTTCCTGAGAATGTACTCCTGCTTTTGAAATCCATTCAGAGGTATAAAAAGTGCTTATGAAGAGCTAACCAAAGCAAACAAGAATGTCAGATTTCTTTACTTGAAACTCAGGCTGCCTGCATAGTTGACCCTCTTACATTGCTACTTCCTACTCCTCAGTAAAAGTGGAAGATAAAAGAAAACAAGCTAGAATGTATCCAGTAGAATCGCAGGGGGAAAAAAATCAAAATAAGCAGTCCAGTAAATATACCTGCTATCCATCTGGATAACCTGACTTCTAGAACTAGGAACAAATTAGGAAGATCTAAAAGCAACAACAGCAGAAAGCAAAAAACGAAAAACAGAAAAAACAAAAGAAAAACAAACAAAAAACATTCTGCATAGAAATCCTCAAGTTCAATGTAGGTAACATTTCTAGGAGAAGATCTGAGCTTCTGACATTTGAAGTCCTTGATTAAATACCTCAAGTTTGAGAGCCTAGAGGGAAAGGGTCAAAGATTATCATATCTATGTGTTACTAGTAGGGGGTATAACGTTTTAAGGTAAGAGGGAGGATGTGAGAGAAAATATTCCTAATAGGTTTTAGGAAGTAGTTGATGATAGGCATGAACAAACAAAGGGATTATTACCATTGGCTCCAGAAACTCCTTCTTCTTCAGGTTCTTTGAACTTCGTTCATGCTGTGACTTAATAATTGTAGTAACTTTGTAGTAAGTTTCAACATCGCTATCTTATCACCCCCTTGTGGCTAGTGATCAAGTCTAGGTTTTCTTCGTGTCTCCTTTTTATATTCTCTCCACTGTAGGAAAAAATGTTGTCTATCAACTAGCATGGTAATTAATAGTAATATGGGTAAAATAAAATTGTTTAAGCTGGGGGTGGTGGCTCATGCTTGTAATCCCAGCACTTTGGGAGGCCAAGGTGGGTGGATCACCTGAGGTTAGGAGTTTGCGACCAGTCTGGCCAACATGGTGAAACCCCGTCTCTACTAAAAACACACACACACACACACAAAAAATAGCCAAGCATGGTAGCAGGTGCCTGTAAACCCAGCTGCTTGGGAGGCTGAGGCAGGAGAATCGCTTGAACCCAGGAGGCAGAGGTGGCAGTGAGCCAAGACTGCACCATTGCACTCCAGCCTGTGCAACAAGAAATTCCATCTAAAAAAAAAAAATTTTTTTAAGCATTCATGAATAAAACTGTGTGTATTATTTATTCAGTTAGAGTTAATTGATTATTTGTAAAAATGCCCAATAGTTTAATATAATTTTAAAATAGGAGTTCATATTGATTACATCATTAGAATAGAAAAATCAGGACTGATTCTGATTTGAGACCCCACACCATTCCAATAACAGATGAAATTAAAGTTTCGACACCAGAAATTTTAAAATAGAGTCTTATTTATTAGTACACAGTATCAAGTCCAGAAACATTGTCTATTCTGTCCCTTTTCCTTGAAGCATGCATTGCGTTTCCCCTTCTCTATCTATTCTCTGCCTTTCTTCTCCCATACTCTGTGCCTGCGATGCTGGCCGTCCTGGACTGCATCAACAGGCTACCTTGTCCTCTGTCTTCTAA
The DNA here is from genome assembly GCA_963573385.1 of Cacajao melanocephalus. Classification (NCBI taxonomy): domain Eukaryota; kingdom Metazoa; phylum Chordata; class Mammalia; order Primates; family Pitheciidae; genus Cacajao; species Cacajao melanocephalus. The sequence goes on from CAUYLG010009466.1 coordinate 80,949, forward strand.
CTGAATTCGGCCAGTGGGATGCATTGGCAAAGGTTAGAGGGTAGAGGGAGAATGAGAGTATCTTCCCCAGCTCCCTTCCTTCTGCACCACTGCAGACTGTGCTTCAATAAGAGCTAGCTTATGGCAGGCAGCTCTGTGTTGGAGGTCTATCTCTTCAAAGAGCTCTTTCCTCTTGCCCCTTCGGCTTTCTACTGCTACTTGACCTAAAATACTGCTCCATCTTTTGTTGCATTGCCTAAACCTTGCCAGTATTTTGTAAAATTCCCTCCAGTGGACTCTCCTTAAAAACCCAACTTGACTCTGTCCTCTGTTTCCTGCTTGAACCCTGATAAACTCTTTGTCTTCAAACTCTTGATGTTAAGAAAAGAGAAGACTCAAAGGCAGTGCTCTATAGGTTTATAGGTTTCCTAACTACAGGAACTAGGAATTCTGGTGGGATACTATTTTCCTAAGCTCGTATTAGATACCTGATCTGGTGAAGAAACCCATCATCGTCCATTTGAAAGAGACATTGATGTTACATGGAGGCTCAGAAATTTCTTACTGCAACTGCCTTATCAATCTAGTTTGCTTAAAGAAACTTAGGCACCCAAATGCTTTGCTTATGGTCATCAGACATGAACAAAAGGAAGCAGTTACTTCAATTAGATCATGTGTAGTGATGGGGGCCAGTTTCTGCTTATGTAAGTAAAGGTTATATAACTTTATCCTTACATATAAGACAGCATCTGATTCTAAGCCATAAAATGGACTTAGGTCAGAACCATCTTAAAGATGAGCACTTTTCAAGAAGATCTTAGCCCATCACAAAATCAGAAAAAAAATGTGTTAGTAGACAACATATCATCTAATAATACAAATGGTCATTTTAAAATATGAGTCAGGTACCACTGTCTCATTTAATTATAAGGAAAATAATAGGGTGTTGTTTTCAGATGATGATTTGAGGATTAGACATGCTTTCCTAACGTCATGCAGCCAGCAGGCAGCAAAATTGGAATGTAAACCCAATTTGCCTACCTGTAAGTAATATTCCTACAACTCTTAACCCTCATAACTATCCTCTTAGTACAGATAAGGAAGCAATTGTTCATGAATCTATTTATTGTCCATGTGGAGTAAGTAGTAGATAGTTTTGTTTTGACCTGTAAAAATTAGTTTTGTTTTGATAATAGAATGAAGAAATTATCTAGTACTGATTAGAACTTGGAAGAAATCATATTAATTCAAATTCAAAGATATTATCAGATTTTTTTAAATTTTCTTATTTTAGTAGTGTCATTATATCTTGTGAAACCTTAGACATGACCTCTGAATGCAGTGTATTAGAAATGGATAGGAATCAAATTATTTTTTAAATTTTTAAATAGTACATTAACAACTTGTCTGTTTTCCTGTGGAAACAAATTCTCATTTGCCTTTATTTTCTTTTTTGTTCCTGTTGACTAAATGTAAGTTTTGTAGCTTATAGAAATAGAAAAAGCAATTTTTAAATAATAAATTTGAAGTTTTTTCACAATTTTTTCTTTTGTTTTTAAAACATGAGACTGTTTCTTCTTTTGTTTATTTTCTCTGAGACTATGTGAAGGTTAGCGTTCCCTTTACAGCAGTTCATTAAGAACAGTGCTGGCATGTGGGGGCTGCTGGCTGGGATTACTAATAGGAAAAGTCACTACACTGTCTTATCTACTACATCATTTCCAACTTTTGGTTAACCAATGACCAAAATTGTTGTAGAACATAAAATATTTTAGGGCTGAACCCAGTGGCTTATGCCTATAATGCCAGCACTTCAGGAGGCTGAGGTGGGCAGATCACTTGAGGCTAGGAATTTGAGACCAGCCTGCCCAACATGGCAAGATCCCCTCTCTACTAAAAATACAAAAAATTAGCCGGATGTAGTGGCACGCACCTGTAATCCCAGCTTCTTGGGAGGCTGAGGCATGAGAATTGCTTGAACCTGGGAGACAGAAGTTGTAGTGAGCTGAGATCATACCACTGTGCTCCAGTCTGGGTGACAGAGTGAGACTGTGTCTCAAACAAAAAAAAAATAGGTTTAAAGTGGGTCTTGAGGTTTCTTCTGTTAGACTCTATTCAAAAACAGGGAGTAAGTACTGCTCATCTCTGTATCCCTGACACCTAGAACAGTGTCTGGCAAATGTGTGCTTCTAAAAAATTGATAATGCTAATAATAATAATAAAAAAATGTTTATAAAGTTGTTTTGTGTGTTGAATGAAAGCTAACACATTTAGTCTTTCACTATTGTTTGTGACAGAAAAAAGGGACAGAAGAAGGCATTGCATTGTAGTTTAAAAGATGTGAAATGTGCTGGAGGTGTAATCCTTAACTGAAAACTCATAACTGAGCTTTGCTGAGCACTGAGTAATCAAAGACCTATGAGAGGTAATTGGGCAGACAGGAGAAAGGAACAGAGATCACATTTAAAAGTTGGATGAGACTTGAGAAATGTCCTCAGGTGACCTAGAAGTGTTTCTCAAATATATTTCACCAACAGCGCCCTAGCATCAAGAAGAAAAGAATGCAGTTCCCTGGGGAAATCTGAGGGTACAGCTTGAAGCAGCTCCTTGCAAACGTGACATTTCCTCACAGTATCCTGTTTTATCTTGAAAACGTTAACTCACATTTGCAATGCACACCATATTTTAGAAAAACCAATGTTTTTCCAAACTCAATCTAATTGATGTCTCACAATTAAGTATACCATTTCTACCGTGTTTTGAATATTCCTAGCACACCACTATTATGCCAACCTGTTAGAGGAAAACCAAGCTAGAGGAGCTTACCATGCCCAGTCTCCTTGGGAGTACATGGCAAGTAGGCTTTCCATAGGAAAGTCACTATTACAAATTGGCTATATCTGAATAAAAATAGGAATAAATGAGTAAAGTGACCAATGATTTATTTTCCAAGCTGGAACACACTTGAATGTGAAAGGAGCACAATTTAACCAGGACAAATTAAGAAAGACTCTCCCAAGTAAACCAGGAAACCAGGACATATGGCAATCTAATTTATATACGATGATCCTAAGTAAATTGTGCAACTCATAAAGCAAGAACTGCCCACCTGATTTTACCTGGGATATTGGCATCTGATGTATCAAAAAGATTGGCAAGAGGTAGGCTAACTGAAGTCATTAAATCAATAATATGAAATAACTTTTGCTTCCAGCTATTGTAGAGTCATTGACACAAGACTAACCATCTTGTTTTCAACAACCACAAAACTTGGCAAAATATATGACACAACTCTTTTCCAACATTGATCAAAAGGGCAGCACCACACGGCAATCCCTGCGAGAAGGGAAACTCAGGGGGTAAGTCCTGTGATTTTGCAGAGTCTCTACCTGGGGATAATCTCCTAATTGTGGCATAGAAAGTAAGTGTCCAAGCAGAATAGGATGGCTAGGGAAGCTGGAACTACTGGAATTTGCAAAGCAGGACTCAGAGAGGAGGAACCTGTGCAGAAGAGAGGCCTAGAAGAATGTGAAGGCTGAGCTCCACATGCTCAGGGCAAAACTCAAGGATTGCCAGAGAGAAACTGCTGTGGGGCCAAAAGTGAAAGAGAAATACTAGAGATCAAGCAGCTCTGATGGGTGTTGGAAGTCCAACATGACCAAATGGAAAGATCTTATTAACACATTTTTAGTATCACTGGTATTCGTTCAAGACACATAAAATCTGTTATAAGATAAAGCCTTGCTTTAGATTAAGAATCACACCCCAGACTAAGGCCTAGATCATGACAACTAAGCCTAAAATCAAACCTTGCCAAATGCACCAGGGAGAGAAAGTTTGAAGGGTGAGTCCACCAAATTAGAGAAGCCTGGAAAACCCCTTAGATTTTCACAGATTAGCCCTATCATGGCTTAAAACCATGCTTTCACAAGTTTCAGGATAATCAATCAATAAGTGAACTGACTGCTAGAGAAAAACATCAACACTCTTCAGAGGAAGATGACCAAAATGTCTCAAGTTTATAACCTATAGATCAAGTTAATACAAACTTACAGAGATTCAGAAAAAGGTAACCCCTTAGTCAAAGAAAAAAGCAGGCAATACAAACCAATTCCAAAATACCTGATTATTGCAGTTAGCATCTCATATATATATATATGTGTGTGTGTGTATATATATGTATATATATGTATATATACACACATATATATATATGCGCTAAAATAATTTTGTATCATTGTAACATTTTTTAAACTTTTAGTATTGGGGCTACATGTGAAGGTTTGTTATATAGGTAAACATGTGTCATGGGGGTTTGTTGTACATATTATTTCATCACCCAGGTAGTAAGACCAGTATCCAATAGTTATTTTTCCTTCTCCTCTCCCTCCTCTCACCAACCTCAGTAGACCCCAGTGTCTATTGTTTCCTTCTTTGGGTTCATAAGTTCTTATCATTTAGCTCCCACTTATAAGTGAGAACATACAGTATTTGGTTTTCTGTTCCTGCATTAGTTTGCTAAGGATGATAGCCTCCAGCTCCATCCATGGTCCCACAAAAGACATGATCTTGTTATTTTTTTATGACTGCATAATATTCCATGGTGTATATGTTCCACATTTTCTTTATCATCTAGTCTGTCATTGATGGGCATTGATGTTGATTCCATGTCTTTGCTGTTGTGAACAGTCCTGCAGTGAACATTTATGTTTATGTTTCTTTATGGTAAAATGCTTTATATTCCTCTGGATATATACTAGTAATTAGATTGCTGGGTTGAATGGTAGTCCTGCTTTTAGCTCTTTGAGGAATCACCATACTGCTTTCCAGAATAATCAAACTAATTTACACTCCTACCAACAGTGTGTAAGTGTTCACTTGTCTCTGCAACCTTGCCAGCATCTGTTATTTTTTGTCTTTTTAATAATAAATATTTGGACTGATGTGAGATGGTATCTCATATGGTTTTGATTGCCTTTCTCTAATGGTCAGTGATATTGAGCTTCTTTTCATATGCTTGTTGGCCATATGTATGTCTTCTTTTGAGAAGTGTCTGTTCATGTCCTTAGCCCACTTTTTAATGGGGTTGTTTGTTTTTCTCTTGTAACTTTATTTAAGTTCCTTATAGATTCTGGATATTAGACCTTTGTCAGATGCATAGTTTGCAAATATTTTCTCCCATTCTGTGGGTTGTTTACTCTGTTGATAGTTTCTTTTGCTTTGCAGAAGCTCTTTAGTTTACATTTCATTTGTTAATTTTTACTTTTGTTATGATTGCTTTTAGTGTCTTTGTCATAAAATCTTTGCCCATTCCTCTGTCCAGGATGGCATTGCCTAGGCTGTCTTCCAGGGTTTTTATAGTGTTTGTTTTACATGTAATTCTTTAATCCATCTTGAGTTGATTTTTGTATATGGTATAAGGAAGGTGTCCAGCTTCAATCTTCTGTGTATGGCTAGCCAGTTACCGTGGCACCATTTATTGAATAGGGAATCTTTTCCCCATTGCTTGTTTTTGTCATATGGTCAAAGAATTAAAGGAAAGTATGACCGTAATTTTGAAACAGATATGGAATCTTAGCAGAGAAATGGAAATTATAAAAAAGAACAAAATGGAAATTCTAGAACTGAAAAGTCAATAATTGGACTGAAAATTTTTCTGAATAGGATTAGCACATTACAGGTGGTGGAAGAAAAACTCAGTGGCTTTGAAGACAGAAATTATCCTATCTGGAAAAGTCTACAATGATAAAGGAAAACGGAATTGTCGAAGTCAGGAAATCGAGACCATCCTGACCAACATTGTGAAACCCCGTCTCTACTAAAATAAAAAAATTTTAGCTCGACATGGTGGTGGGTGCCTGTAGTCCCAGCTATTCTGCAGGCTGAGGCAGGAGAATCACTTGAACCTGGGAGGCAAGGTTGCAGTGAGCCCAGATCGTGCCACTCTACGCCAGCCTGACGACAGACCAAGACTCTGTCAAAAACAAAAAACAAAACCCAATACATACATATATATATCTGAAAGCAAACATGAAATATGAGACAACTTCAGATAAACAAAAGCTGTGAAAACTTGTCATCAGCATCTGTCTACTATAAGAAATACATAACAATAACATTCAGGCTGAAGAGAAATAATACAAAATGAAAATGTGCATCTATAGACAAAAAAGCGTCAATAATGGCAATTAATAAATAAATATAGAAAACTATGCTGTTTTTCCTTATTTTTTCTTAAAGGACAACTAATAGCTTCTGTAACATTGTAAGGTAGGAAATAGGAAATAGGTAGAGTAAGAGATATAATAATAGCAAAATAACGATGAGGTGAGGAAATGGAATTATATTGTTGTGAGGTTATTACATTTGTAGGAGATAGGTAGTTTCTCAATTATAGGGAGGTGTAAAGTTGATAAAAGTAGATTGCAGCCTCAACTAATGTCTCTCTAATAGCATTTTTGTACGTCTTAACATTCCAGATTTCTAACCAATTTTCATGCATCTTTCAGTTCAGCTCAGGCTCCCAGAGCTACCTCCTTTGTCTCCCATTAGGTTTAGAACCAGCAGTTTAGTAGCAGTGTCTACTAACAGTGAGCATAGGTGTCTTTTTGGCCTGACAGTCCTGACAGCAGGAGACTGTACTGCAAATGAGAGAATGCATTGGGAGTGGTTTCCAAACTCACTGAGTGGATAATAGAAAGCCAGTCTCCCGACTATCTCTAGAATCCATTATCCATATCAAAAGATGGTCTCTGTTCTTGACCCAAATGGAATACTTTAAGTCAATAATGGCATCTTTTACACAATACCATTTCTCCTCTTTTTCTCTGTTTAAAAAAAAATGTTAAATGGCCGCAAGCCCAAAGAATTTAGCCACTGTCTTAATTACAGTAAAATTTTAATTAACTATCATGGTTAGGAAGTTGATATTTCTAGTTAACTGAAGATTAGTTAGTAAAATTGATTGGGACTGAAGCATCCTTGAATATGTTGGGATGAGCTTTGGTGATCTAGTTCTTACCTAACTTGGAAAAAGTTAATGTTTCTTTCTAGATTAAAAAGAAGAGGATTGTTTCATCCCTCAACTATGTTTCTTTATAAAACACTTTAAATAATCAGATTCAATGTAGGCAAATGCATCCTACTTACATATTATTATTAACTTTTAAAAGAAGGCCATTATTTGAAGGAGAAAAAGCATAACGTGAAAAAGCAGACTACTGAATAACCAGTTATTCAGATATTCATTAAATAGTTCCCTCATACAAAACAAACAAACAAACAACACTTAGTGAGCATTATTATGTATGAGGACCTGGGATCAGATGTGGATAAAAACATAAAGAAGGCAATTATCCAAGCGCCCAGGTGGTTAATAGAGTGGGTGAGACAGATAAGCAACAGAGCCACAATATAATGAGATGTCACACACCATCTCACTGTAAAAGACATGTAAGCACTATAGGAAGAATGACATGCGATTAGAGAGTGGAGCTTGATTCCTTCTGTCTGGGCATGACAGTCAGGGCTCTTAGTCACAAGCAACAGAAATGACTTACAAATTTAAATACAGAGAAGGATTTTTTTTTTAAGTTGCATGACCCACAGAAACACCTGGCGGTCTGGAGAATAAGTTTCAGGGTCTATGAAGCCAGGCACAAGGGCCAAATTGATGCCACAGAGCTGATGGAGAAGGGGTACCAGCGTGGCTGCCACTTGAACCTAGGGCTAGCCTTGTGGTGATACTGTCTCAGAAACTGACCACTGATGAAACTGCCAGCGGGGCCAGAGAGGGTGACCATGATGCATCACTAGATAATTCAAAGTCCAGGGTGAGAACCTGTCCTTGACAAAGCCTATGTCCTGTGCCAACACCCTGGCTGACATGGAAACCAGAAAAGCAAGTGTCGGGTGTATTTGACTTTATCACAGGAGTTTGGTTTGTTCTCCCACTTCATGTATAAAGCATGTTTGAGGTGAATCTTGAACAATAAATAGATGCTTACTATAAATAGGCAAGGAATTACACGTTCTAAGAAGAAAGAGCCAAATGTGCAAAAACATAATTTTCAAACTGTGAGTGGTTTAGTACTGCTTGAGAATGTGGCCCATATGAGAGAGGCGTGGAAGCTGAAATTCCGAAGGTAGATAGTATCCAGATCATGAAAGTTTGTGTAGGTAGGATACTGTAACCAGTATACGCTTTACCCTAGGAGAAATGGGAAGGGATATTCTGGGATTTGAGTTTTATGAAAATCACTCTGTGCTATGGGAGATGTTCTCTGAACAGGGTGTGGGTAAACACTGCACTGAAGTAAGGAGGATTTGTCAAGAGGTGATTAATCTGGCTGGGCGCAGTGACTCACACCTGTCACCCCAACATCTAAGACTACCAGCTTAGCAGGAAATTGAATACTCTGGGATTGGCATGTATTATCTAACTCTTTATATAAGCCTTGGGGTAGAGATTGTTCTCATTTTGTAGTTGAAGAAACTGAGGTTTAGAGATTTAAATAACTTATCAAGATCATATAGCTTATAAGTTATAGAGCAGAGACTCAAACCAGAGACAGTCTGACCAAAAGCTTTGGCCCCTGCCACCATGCAACATTGCTTCTTTCTCAACAGTCTTGTCTAAGTGCCAGACATTCACTTAGAACTCTCTAGGGGAAATCACCATGGGCATAATTTACAGATCAGTATGTCTAGGATTGAATTCAACATCATCTTGCAAACCTTCTAATGTATCTGCCTCTATTATTCAGAGACCATTATTCCTAGCAACCTATTGCACAAATCAGCAATCTTGAGTGTTTTTGGAAACCATTCATTTTCTCCCTGATCAGCTGGAAACATCCGGTCAGTTTCCATGTCTTGCTGATTTTTCTTTTACATTTTATTAAAAAAAAATATATATATATATATATATATATATATATTTTAGACAGGGTTTCACTCTGTCACCCAGGCTGGAGTGTACTGGCACAGTCATAGCTCACTGTGGCCTCAAAATCCTGGGCTGAAGTGATCCTCGCACGTTAGCCTCCTGAATAGCTGGGACTACAGACATGCACCACCACACTCAGCCAATTTTTTAATTTCTTTAGAAAGAGGGAGGTCTCACTATGTTGCCCAGGCTGGCCTCAAACTCCTGGCCTCAAGCAGTCCACCCACTTCAGCTTCCCAAAGCAAGATTTTTTTTCCCCCTCAGATCTAAATTGTCGTCCTATAGGTTTACAAGTGAAACAAAAAATAGTAGCAGAAAGAAATCCTTGGGAAAGAGCTTGAAGTTCCTTTGTCCTCTCGTATTGAAGTTTTCATTTGTTCACTTCTGATTTTTTATTCTTGCCTCTGGGAGACTTTGTTTCTTACCTCTAAGCAGGTGATTCAAAGGCAATGTCCAAATAGTCTATGTAAATTTCAGAATAATATCAGTTTTTCTCTAAGTAGGTAACTCAAAGGCAATGTGCAAATTGTCTATGTAAATTTCAGAGTAATATCTAAGTTATTCTTCGGTGGTCCCTGGTGATCGATTTCAGTAATTTTTTTGCTATCAGGTCTTGTCTTCCTCCTCTATTTTTTTGAGACTTTGATGGAGAGCTAATTTGGGCACTCCTTTGCTGCTGAGAAATGATTCTAGATCTCAACCCAGAATGGGTGAAATACAAGTGCAACTGTAATCACAAGTGTTAACTTTTTAATTAATCTCTTTGTTAACAATGAGCAGAGTTACCAATACAATGAGTAGCTTCCTGACATGTGCGACATTAAAAATAGGCAGCCATAGCTACTTTACAGCATAATATTATCTCCTGTGGGAGCAGATGAATTTGTGATTTTTTCGAAATGACAAAATGATTTATCACCTCCCATAAGCACTGCCATCTACCTGGCAGGAATGATGTATCCCCTGGCATCCTCCATCCAGTGGGAACAAACAGATTTGATGGATAAAAGACTAAGCCAAGATTAAGAAAAGTGAAAGAAAAATTTTATCAAAAATGTGAGCGGTTTTTTTGCATGTCTTATTAACAAGATGTGTAGCAGAACACATTTAACCAAACACAGTCATTATTCAAGCCTGTATGTGAATGCCTGTTTAATTTTATGTTCATGATGATTTATAGGGTAAGCATCAATGGAAACAAATATAAAGGCTGACTTCAGCTGGGACAAATGACCATTATCAATATCTCTACATAGATGAACCCAAAAGGAGAGTCATATTAAATAGTGCAGTTGCTTGTTCTGACTACATTTGGGAAAGGAAAACTTTGCTGGTGATAAATGACTGCCTTTTCTTTGCTTTCAGTTACTCTCAATTGCAAACAAATAACTTTCAGTTGAATCTAAAATCCAATGTTCTGAAAGTAAAAAGAGCTTAGGAAATGAAGTTCCCGAAAGAAACTACCTTTGTTGTTGAGTACAGTGAAATACAAATGAGACAGCATGAAAATTGAAGCCGAAAATACCCAGACACAGAGGGGAAATCAAGAAGTGGGTACCAAGAGAATTAGACACAAGAAAGGAATGTAAAAGATAGACACATCTGTGTGTTCTGGGGCTGGACTCTTACATATTTATGGACTATTTCAGCTTCCTACCCCACCTCTGCATAAAAATCTTATGATGGTTTAAGCTATCTGGGTTCATTTGGGAGTGAAGAAGTGCCACATTTTGTCTTATTAATAATAACTTTAAATAAATCAGAATTACGTGAAACTAAAGACTCATTTTAGAAATGAACATGTTGCAATTTGTCAATACTTTGCCCTGTTCTATGGAAAAAGAATCATGAAGAATAGGAATCTGTACACAGAATAAAATTACAAAGGTTATAGAAACTGCATTTGAGATAAACAAGAAACATGCATCAGTTTTTGTTGTTGTTTTTCCACAGTCTTTTGGTCAAATTAATTTTGAAAATGCAATGCAAATTGGAGACTTTTTACGTTTCTAAAGTAAGACTTGAGAAAAAGGATCTGTTTCTAGAAGTTTGTCCTCTGTATGCCTGAATGGCAGGAAGAGGCAAGTGATTTTATAAAGAATTTCTGGCCCCAATTTTTTCCATATTATTTGGCCCTCCAGATCTTACTTTCTTCAGTGTATTATTGTTGATTTGAAGATATGCTTGATATCAAAGAGCCTTGAGATCCCAGGAAGTTATATACGTGTGTGTGTGTGTGTGTGTGTGTGTGTGTGTGTGTGTGGCATTTATGTATATATATGTAAAATATTTCTGTGGAGGTAATAGTTTTATCCAAATTTATTATTATACAAAAGTGAGATATAACATAATTGCTTTCTGAGCTATATCTAGACATATGATATACTCATTGTTAGAAAAAAAAATACCACTAGGATAAAGATTTTTTTTAAGGCAGGTAGTGACTCAAATAGAAAGATCGATTATTACCACATCTCTGATTTACCTTCTGCCAATTTCCACATATTTCTATTCCACTAAAGGGCCACACACCTGCCTTCACTGATTTCATGCAGTAGAGTGTATAGAATTTGGGGACAGAGCATCTGAGTAAGTATCTGGCTCTGATACCATCTAGCTGATTAAGTGTATGGGATTTGGGGACAGAGTGTCTGAGTTGATATCTGGCTCTGACACTATATAGCTGCAGGAACTTGGACATGTTAATCACATTCTCTTCAATATACTCATGTATAGATTGTCGATAGTACTGGAATCCATCTCAGAGTGAAAGGGTAAAGATTAAATGAGTGAATATTGGTAAAACACCTAGAACAATGCCAGGTATATAGTAAGTGCTCAATTCTTGAAACTATTTATAATTATTTCAGTGGATTTGCACTAAGAAAACTCTACCATTTTACAGAACTTATCGAAAAGCAGAGTATCTGATATCTTGACCCAAATATGTTAGTCCTAATACTACTTGAAGTGTTTAGAGATTCCAAGCCATTCTTGAGTTTATTTATGCTAACCACTTATAAACTCATATTTGAAAAATATCTGTGAAAGTTCAATTAGTTTAGAGTGTTTTACTTGGTGTTATTTACAATAACCTATATATTACTCTTATAATTAATGTTTTGTGAGAACAATAATCAGATACATTCACCTAAACTTTCTAATTTACTAATTCTATAAATAAGTGTTTTTCTTTATTAAATATAATTTAGAATAATAAGGGCCAATTACTTCTGGCTGAAGGGCTGCCATTCATTCTCAGTATTCCTTTTGCTACTGTGGCCCAAGAAACCCTGACAGTATTTCACACAGCAAACATTTTTTTTTTTCTGTCTGACTCAGATTAACCTTCTGCCCTGTGTATTTATCTGTAGCCTCCATGTAATCTTACAAAAACTTCCCCAATAGATACAAATTTGGCATTCTGTGAGTGTTTCTCAGCTATATACCTGCTTTATGAATGGTGTGATGATTTTATAGCAGTCATTTATTCATTAGGGTGCCTATCAACTTGTCTAATAGTGCTCTTGACCTTGTCTTCATGAAGCATTTTCCTTTAGGACTCTTCTCATTATCATACACTCAGTCTCATTTACTATAATACCTTTTTTCACTCTTCTTCCAAGCACTTGCAGTTTTGTTGTGAGCTATCAATCTATCTAGTTTATTTTTATTTTTAATTTAGAGGATCTAAGAGCATAGTTGCTACCAAATCAATGTATTATACTAAGGTAGATACGGATCAAATAATATTTTGCCAAAATGGTGAGCCATAGTTTTGTATCCTTACTTTCTTTCATCCGTCACATTTTTCTAATCTATAAATCACAGCTACTATCCCCCTCCTCTGACAATCATTTCATTCCTTTAGCCTTGATACTTGGCTGCACTGACAAAGGTGTTCAGCCTCCTTGCCCACTCCCTAATTAGCTAATCCAGTCTTTTCTCTCTTTGACCTGTCTTCAGCTTTTGCTTTGCAGACTGATCTGGCCTTTACACCAATTGAATTTTTATTCTTTGTTGAATTAACTCCCCTTTTCCACATCCTAACAATGTACATTCTCCCATATTGATCTTCAGGTCTTTGCTTTCTCTTTCTTAAAACTTCAGAGCTCAGAGTGGCTTTCCAGAAGAACCCAGGAAGAACACACTCCAGGCCCGGGTCTGGAAACATACTCAGAAATGACTGCAAGGACAGTAAATTACAGGGTTGGGATTTTTTACTTAATATTTAATTTTTAAAAATTTTAATTTTTGTTGGTATATAGTATGGGATATATGAAATATTTTGGTACAAGCATGAATGAATATACACATCACAGAAAACTGGATATCCATCACCTCAAGCATTTATGTTTTGGGATAAACAAACCAACTACACTCTGTTAGTTATTTTTAAATAAACAAGTAGCAATTATTGACTATAGTGTCACAGGGTTTTCTTTTTGTTTACTTCAAAAATAAAGGAATGAAGAAAGAGGAATTAAACAGTATAGATTATATACACATGTATTTAATAATTAAATACACCACTAATATTGGCTGTGCGTGGTGGCTCACACCTATAATCCCAGCACTTTGGGAGGCCGAGGTGGGCAGATCACCTGAGGTCAGAAGTTTGAGATCAGCCTGACCAACATGGAGAAACTCTGTCTCTACTAAAAATACAGAATTATCCAGGCGTGGCGGTGCATGCCTGTAATACTAGCTACTCGGGAGGCTGAGGCAGGAGAATTGCTTGAACCCAGGAGGCGGAGGTTGCAGTGAGACAAGATTGCACCACTGCACTCCAGCTTGGGCTACAGGGTGAGACTCTGTCTCAAAAAAAAAAAAAATACACCACTAATTTCAAAATGTACAAGTCATAAAACATTAAGACTCTCCATCATACAGTCATTAAGTCTAGGTTACACATCTTGCCTTCTGCTATTTTTTTGCTTTTGAGACCTCTTTAAGCATTGACATCTTTATCTGTAAAATGTGGTAACAATGTTTGCCTTGGGTGGTTAATAGGGCTATTCAGGGATCTGAATAAAATAATGTGTACAGAAGTTATTTGAAGCTTCTATTCTGTAGATATCAAGCAACAAAATATTTTAGCTTTTGAAAGAGAGCAAGAGAGCTAAATAGTTTATCTCTGGTAGTCTACTGGTTAGGAAAACACCACACACACACACACACACACACACACACACACACGTACACACACAGCAGTTTGGAATATTAAAGAGATCTTTATATAGAGGGTCAAGGTTTATTGTCTTAGTAACTGCTCTGTTAAAGATTAAAAGCTGGGCTATTTTTCTCCAGTTAATTCACTTTTCTGATCTCCAGTTTTCTTATGTGTAAATGAAAGTAGAGGCAGGGACTTGGACAAGAAGAACAATCAAGGGCCCTGTCAGCTTGAATTTCTATTACTCTCTCTTATTTACCTACCATGGTAGTTGGCATGGTGTCTAATTTCATACCATTTCTTTTCCACTGTACCATTGGCTGCCATCGAAAACCACGCTCGGTCTCTCTTGATGGTTTACCTCTGACAGTAGTCATTGCTGCATGGATTTTCCTAGAAGAATGCCATTAAAAACAATCTTGATATTTTTTTAAGAAAGAAATGAAAAATCAATTGAGCCAAACATTTACTTTGGAAAACAAATGGTTTGTTATCTTGTGTTTTAATTGGCAAAGCAGAAAGCTGCCTGTTTACCAAACTGACCATAAAAATGACTAGTCTGTGTATTTTCCTACTTTTTGCTCTTTAGCCATCAGGGTTATTTTAGGACAGAGAGCTCTTGCTGTCTATTTTGGTCTTCTGTTAGTTATCTGAACAACTTTTATCAGTGTGTCAGTTGGTTTAGCCTTTATACTTCTAGTAATTATATACTGCATATATCAGAAGCTTAATAAAATGTTTTTGGTAATAATAGCAAATATTCATAGAGTGTGTAGTATGTACAGTTCTCAGCACTTACATGTGTTAAATGAGTTAAGATTTACAATAGCCCTAGGAGATGAGTGGTATAATGTTTGTGTATTTTACAAATAAGAAGCAGAGGCATAAAGTGGCTAAGTCATTATCTAATCTGTCTTTATCTTCTTATTCACAGGATGAGATTCTTTTTTTCTTTTCTTTTCTTTTTTTTTTCAGTCTTCCTTTGTTGCCAGGCTGGAGGGAGTGCAGTGGCACAATCTTGGCTCACTGCAACCTCTGCTTCCTGGGTTCAAGCAATTCTCCTCCCTCAGCCTCCTGAGTAGCTGGGACTACAGGTGCATGCCACCACGCCAGGCTAGTTTTTTGTATTTTTGGTAGAGACAGGGTTTCACAGTGTTAATCAGGATGATTTCAATCTCCTGACCTCATGATCCGCCCGCCTCGGCCTCTTGAAGGGCTGGGATTACAGGTGTGAGCCACCATGCCCGGCCCCACAATGAGATTTTTAAGTTTTTACTCCTCATCAATCAACTACTTTTTGAAATACTTATTTCTATATTCATTACCTCTGATACATAGATAACCTTAAATTTTTTAACCATTATTTTAAATTTTAATATGCTTCCATATTTTATACCTGTTCATATCAGTTTCATTCTCTTCACCAGTTGTCTGCCTCGTAAAAGTCATTTCTTCTTATAATAAAGCGTTGTCTCAATCTTCAGGTTAGTGTTCCTTTCAACTTTTCAACTTTTCCTAACATAATTGTAAGAGTACATATTTAATTTTCACGTTTTTATATAAAGTTAATGAATAAAATATATAAGGTGTTCGTGTCCCTGTTCCATTTCTGCCTGGGTAATTTGAAGCCCCTTCTCAAATCGAATGATGAGTGTTCCATTTTCATCTCCACAGTCTACTGAGGTAGAAAATTTCCTATCCATGCTATTTTCTGAAACTCTGATTTGCTAAATTGGTAAATAACAGGTACTGAATTTTCTGAGATACAGACCATAGCCTGAGCTATCATGAGAATTTCTCCCTAACTCCATCCCCACCTACAGCGACTTTAGCTATAAGAACTAAATCGCGCAGCCATCATTTGCCCCAGTTGATACTTTTGGGCCATGTTGCTCTCTGGGGGTTTCTTCCACTGAAAGACCGTAGAGATTAAAGAATACTCTTGTAGTTACAAAATGACTTTTTATTCTCTGCTAGGCACTGACTCTGAACTTGTGATTAAAGTCTGATTATACAGACAATATGTCAGAGCGTGCGTATGTTGGTCTTAATCTGCCTGATTCATGATTTGAAGAAATTTCTCCCAGTCAATATTGATCTTAAGTTTTCTTCTTTTTCTCTGTGACATTCTGGGTTATATAGCCACATCAGCACAATGTAATTCAAAATGTGTAAATTGAGTGACCAGAAACCAAATCTATCCAAACCGGCAGACTAAACAGTGACCGAGACAGATGGTACTCTTGCCTTCATGGGCCTTTGAGGCTGAGAGGAGAAATACACTTTTAACAAGTCACTCTGTATGCATGAGGAGTTTAATGGGAGTGGAAGAGCAGCACACTAGACATGTTCACAGTCATCATGCATCATGTAAAAATGACCAAGGCACCTTATACACTACTTTCACCTTTCTCCATGTGAAAAGTAGTTTTGTTTTATTTTGACTTGACTTGCTTTTGAGAGTACAGAGCAATTGCAATCACTTGAAAGACTGGAACATTTTTTCCCATAAGTATCCAGTCTAATAAAATAGCAGGTGTCAAAATACCAGTGGCATTAATTCTAGCAGGCTTTTCCACTTCCTTACCTTTTCATAAAAGAGAAACCTAGTTAGCCACAGTTCTCATCGTTCCTCAAAGAACTGTTTTACAACTGGGTTTGCTTGTTTAACTAAGTTTACCCTAAGTCAGAGTGTTATTTTTCCATGCAGCAAGAGGTAGTAGATACTTCAGTTACTTCAACGTCATTCTTTTTTTTCTCTTTTTTCTTTTTTTTGTTTTGTTTTTTTTCTTTTTTCTGTTTTTCTTTTTTTTTTTAACGTCATTCTTCTTAATACCCTTAAAAATTTTTGTTTGGTAAAAAGGAAAACAAATGATAGATGAAAATTAGCAAGAATACAATTACAGAGAACAAACCAAGGAAAACAATCTTAAGTGCTATTGTCAGAAATGATGCGTCTATTAAACACTATAGCTGACACCAAGATGAAGAAAATTCGTACTTCAGGTTCAAAAATGAGATTCTAAATTCATTTTCCAACATATAAATGGATTCAATATAACGCACATTCCTTCGTTTTTCATATTTAAAATATCCAAAAAAGTAGCATCTGTTAATATAATCGCACACTATTTTATTTTATTTTATTATTTATTTTTTTATTTTATTTTTTTTAGAAAGAAAGAAAAAGAGAGGAAAGAAAGAAAGAGTGAAAGAAAGAAAAAAGGAATTTAAGAGAGAAAGAAGAAGAGAAAGAGGGAGAGAGAACGGGATTCTTGTTCTGTTGCCCAGGCTAGAATGTAGTCTAAAAATGGGTATTAAAAACCTCTTTTATGCCAATAATTGTGCTTAACAATGGAGACTGGAAGGAATAAGGGATGAAAATAACAAACAAGCAGCCAACCAATATTTTATTTCAACCTGTGAAATGCTATTCAATTGCTGAGGAGTGATTTACTTCCAATTATGTGGTCACTTTTAAAATAGGTGTAATGCGATACTGAGAAAAATGTATGTTTTGTGGATTTGGG